>JAVDPK010002787.1:0-15613 GCA_034780415.1 Cichlasoma orientale | reverse complement strand
TAAAAAACTCTGAACAAATCTGGGCTGACCTGCTTCTGATGACCTGCAACAAACACACACACACACACACACACACTTTCAAAATTATTCAAGACAGCTTGTGGATATCCTGCATTAGACCCACACGGTCTGTAACACTTAAAGTTTAAAACCTATAACTTGACTTGTGTAGAATTTATCAAAACCCGTGTTACATGAACACATAACACATAGATACCTGATACATAGTTATGTAATAATGTAATAATAAACTGTAGTAATGTAGTAATAAACAGGAAAGCACAACAATGAATGGTTAAAATTTATAAAGCACCAAGGATCGAGTCTAAATACATGTCTAACCCTTAAGCAACCAAGCTATGAGTGACTACAATACAGAAATACTTTTTTAAGGCTCTAATTGTGTTCATCATGCCTATAATAGGACAGACATCCTCACATGGTCTAATGTGACTACTTATGTTTTCTTTAAATTATTTTAAAGGGCTAAGGTTAGCCTGCAGTAGTAAATCTTGCTACATTAAAATCAATCAGCCATGATTTCCTGAAAAGCATTACAATGCAGAAGCGGAAAATAATACAATAAAATCAAAACCTGTAATTTGTTCCTGTAAGTAAATATGAAGAGTTGTGATTAAATAATATCACAGTGGCACACAAACACATAGCTGGGGTCAGAAATGTCTCCACACAAGTTTAAATGTAAAATAGAGGCATACCAGACTCACATGCAAATGGATAAAAGTCTTTAAACTGTCATTTACCCCAAATTGCTTTACCGTGCTTCACAAACTCTCATGAACAGACATCTGGTTACTCTGTGAGTCAGCTCTGATTCTTTCTCCAAGCGTGCCTGCAGAGTGAGCAACTGGAGGCTGTGCTTCAAACAATGGCCACATACAGTACATGGCCTGTGTGAACCCCCACACCCAACCAACAACCCACAGAGATACAAAACTCTTTTCTCAGCCGCTGAATAGTGCACAGTCACGGCCTGGAAGAAAATATGCCTCTTTTTCATTTAACATCGAAGCTTACTAAACACCTTCTGGTAATCAGCACATAGGCAAGTGTTGTGTTGTAGTAGTTTTGATACAAACACCATCTAAGGGTCCGTGCATCTTTAGAAAACAGGAACATATGATAGGAAACAGTGTTATAATCATTTTACAATGCAAAAGGGGATCAAAATGCTGTTGATGTCTTTAAAATGCAAAGAAGGCACATGAGTATTACTTTGGCAGTCCAAAGAAAGTGAGTCTAAATCCCACCCTCCAGTGCAAAAGCAGAAAGGAAAACTTGACGCTATCCTGTTCTAACTTCCAACAGGATGCTTTCAAAAAAAAAAAAAAAGATTTTAAAATCCCAAAGAGCACACAAAGATAAGGTCTCATGTTAGGCTTCCTTCCTTCTTTTCAATCATGCACGTCTTGCAAAATATTTTTTTGCTGAGCAGACTGTGAAACTACTTACACCTTGTGAACTGATACTTATTTTACTGAATAGTCACTTCTGTTCCAGCTGAGAACATATCAAGTATGTGAAAAACATAAATAGAAAGAAAAAAAAAAAAAAAAAGGTCAAAGGGCAGCAAATGACCAGTGAAGACCTGGTTATGCCTTCAAAGCTGTACAGCAAACCCTTCAAGAAGGAGTGAGGTAATGTTTAACCTGAGGAATAAATATTTACTTAGAAAAAGGGAGGAGGAAGGGCATAGCAGAAATTGTGTATGCAAGCGTGTGCGCATGCTGACAACAGTCTCACACTTATCTCTGTAAAACCCTGTTTTTCAAAAAGAAAAAGTCGGGACTCTATAAAATTGAATAAAGCAACAATTTGCCTACATTTAAATGAAAACAATTGGGAGGGGGAAACAAAAGACTGGAAATGATGTGTAATTCAAATAAAACACCGGATGAGACTCACAACTTATTAGGTTAATTAGTCACATAATTGAGTACTTACCTACAGTTAGAGCATCAAAGAGTCTAAGAATGGTTCCTTGGTCTTTAACAATGCCAGACTCCTGGACACATTTCACAAACTCCTCACGCTGCATGTATTTTTTTGGCAGCTCGAAGCGCTTTATAGCACCATCCTCTTGCCCGTTTCCACGGTGAGCGCTTTCCCGCTCCTGGTCCCTTTTGAGTCGACTAATAAGGCGTTTTAGCTCAGCTCTTTTGTCCACCTGCGGAGAAATTTCAACATTTTGGTCGAGGCCATTGGTTTGTTTATTTGTCTCTCGCTGGAACTACACAAAAACTACTAAGATGAATTTCATTAAACTAGGAGGAGAGGTGGAGGCACTGGACTTGCCCCTTTTGTACTGCTAGTCATGATCATTAAAACAGTCTGCAATCCCCACCTTGTCCTATGATGCAAAACTGAGTTGCTGACATGATACCTGATGCATTGTACACCTCACAATTTTAATCCTATAGAAGAAAGCTGGACTTGTAAAGAAGGAACAAAACTATGGTAACATAAATACAATATACAGCATGTCTGTGGCTACAGATGTAATTAACTAAGGTGCTTCTAGGTAACAGTGTTTACATCTGCAGAGAGAGTACAACACAGTTTCCAGTCATGACAAACCCGAACTGACCTGTAAACGTTCAGCATCTGGCAGGGAGTCAACCCAGGACTTAACCATCTGAGAAGGAAAAATATCCGAGTCGGTCTTGTAAAGACTCTGGAAGTCCTCTAATGCATCAAGACGCTTGTTAGACACAATGTTTACCAAGCCACGCAGATAATGATACCTGAACAGAGAGATGGATGCAAGGGTTAGGGGTCTGACCCTGTGTTCTGTGGAAGTCCGCTTGTTTTGATTTTATCACACAGGACTTAAGGCAGGAAACTAATGAATTAAAATCAGTCAACATTACTTAGAGACAGAAAAATACAATCAAGACAACTTATTGATGAAAGGTGGTTCTACCAGCCAAAAATTTAAATAATAAAATAAATTGTTGCTGCTGTTGTCATCATCATTATTATTATTATAAATTCATTAACCTATTTCCTTGTACAATTTTTTTTCACTTTCTATGCGATTTCATCTTTCATTATCCTCTCTGCAGAGTACCTGGCCAGTAGAGAGGATTCCTCAGGTGGTGTAGCATTAATAGATTTCCCCAGTGAAGCAATCATGTCAGAATAATAGTTCTGGACATAATGATAGGCCAACGGAGGAGGGAACTCTGGAATACGGAAAACCTTCACTGCCTTCTTTGGGGACTTTAAACCTGAAGGGAGACAAATGAAATTAGAAATTGACTGCTACTTCATTAAATAACTTCCACCAGTTTTTCTTCACTGGAACTGACCAATATCAGGTGTCATCTTCCTGCAGAGTGATCTGTTGGAACTGATGACATTCAAAGTGTCACTGGAAGGCTGCAACAGATTAGGCAGGCTGGCTCCCAGCTTCTTGCTCAGCTTGTAGTCAGGGGTGGCGTAGCTTCTGTAGCCAGACCTGGATAGTTCAGACATAGGAGGACGCCGGGGAGACACCGTCAACCCACGACTCCTGAGGGGAGAAAAAAAAAAAAAAAGATTGAGAGACTGCATTTTCTTTATGGCAGCTGATTATTCCTTGGTCAGTATTTATATCATGACATAAATCTAATTATTTACAGGGGATATTATGTATTTTTTAAAATTTATTTTATTTTACATTATTTATGGCTGTAAAATCTCAGATATCTGAATATGAAGGAAAAAAAAATCTAATTATAGGACATGATTTTTGGTACCGGAAGCGTGCTGGTTTCTGACTGCCGTCTGAATTTTATTGACTAATCACGTTTCAGCTGGCTTTGGATGCAGAGTCTGTGCAGTGAGCAAAAGACAGACTGCAGAGCAATTCTGACCCAGCTGTCAATCATCTGACAAAAATGTAACTGTTATTTTTCATTTTTTCCCATTTATTTGAATTTGTAAACAATGACCATGGACGGAATCTTTGGCACAGAAATCTGCTGGCTACATCAAATGTTTGTTTCTTACAGGGTTAAGTGAGCAGATTAGTTGTGATATGTTACCTGATAATTCAAATAATTCATTCAAAGACAGAGGGGTGAACTGCTTAAAACAGTTCTTTATTTATAATGAAGATTATTTTTTTTCCTCTGGCACAAAAGTGGGATTAAATTACTACAAAAGAATATTGGTATCAGTAAAGGCCAAAAGGTTATTTATCCACAGGTATCTGCCCAAACCTTCACAATATGTGGGTCCCTATAGTGGATAAAAACTGCATAAATTCACACCGTCTTGTCATTTCTCCCCAACACACATAACAATTAGTCAGATCACTCATCTACTATCAGAGCAATTGCTGATCCACCCAGTTTAACAAGTAAAGCAGCTCTGGGACAATCCTGGATTCAGTTTCAGCCTCAGAAAGCTATTCAGTACATGCGAGAAGAAAGGACAGGAAAAGGCTGAGGACTGAGTCACATGTAAATCAACACCTGCGACACTTGATAGTGGACACCTGCTGCGCCCGTTTAAGACTATACCGGGTGCATTTGTGTGACAAAATGTGTAAAGTTGGTATTCATTAACATTCTCGATGACATCATAATGTCATACCTGTGCATGAGATTGCGTGTGTTCTGCTCCATGCGGCTGAAGGCATCCCGTTTCCTGTTCAGCCGGTCTCGCAGGAATGAGTGGAAGATGTGAGTTTCTAATACCTTGAGATCGCAACAAAGAGAAACACACAACGCAGGCAGTCAACATTTTCACGTTTACCAGTGAGCACATTTTTTAATTTGTAGATGTCCGAGTGTACCTTTTGGTAAAACAGCTGGTCTGCTGGCTCCCTCGTTCTCAGAAATTCCCCGCTGTTAAAAACCCTGTGTTCATGGCTTAGAAAGTCCTGCACCCCTCTTACAAAAGCATCCACAAAGAATTGAAGAAAAAAAAAACAAAGAGGGAGAGTGATAAAATTATTTTAATTTTACTCAGAGGTTAGTGTATTAGAAAGCATTTATTTCTATGACATTTGCAGAGCTCTACCTGAAGATATTGACCACCAATTCTAGGGCAATGTTTTGTATCTGTGTGTTGAGCTGTCTCTGCCAGTCTCTGCGTTGGGATCGAAGGGCATTGACATCAGTGCCAGCACCGAGGTGGCACAGCTCCAAGACAAAGTGAAGCTGCAGTCTCTCTGCCCTGTACACACACACACACACACACACACACACACACACACACGCACACAGTATGTAAGAACTGTGCAGTCCAGTATGGCCTTAAACTGGTTTAGTTTAATTTAAATTAATTTTTTAATTTGAGTTAGGGAGTATTTGTTGTGATTTGAGCTGAAAAGGCTGAATGCCAAACATCAGTTCAAACATTCAGTGTTTCTTTCGATAAAAAGACATATTCTGCTCATTTTTTGCGAGCGCGAACACACGTCCCTCTTTAAGTGGGACTGCACAACATTTTTATTCCTTGTCCCCCGTCCCACATCTTGACTGGCTCTGCGGGACACGCACTTTTCTAAAGTCTGGCTTTTAGAAGATGTTAGAAATAAAACATATTTGGTCTTTACAAGTTAAATAACAAGCCGGCAACATGCACAATTTATTGCATTTTTATTTTTAAGTTAGATATACTTCTCAGCATTGTTGACGTGTCAAACACTTTCAGTTTGTCGGGATCTGGTCACACTACTTCTAGCTCCATATTCTTATTTTAGAGCAGCTTAACACAGTTCTAACCAACCCCTTATTTATCTTACATTGTCCCTCTGCCTGAAATAAGCTGTTCCTTAAAAGGTTCTCTCTCTAAAACCCTACTTTCTCCGGACTGGCTGCCCCGAGGCCAGAGCTTCCCTGTTTGTGCCGGAGATGATCGTATATGGAAATCAGCGCCAAGCTGATGTCAGCCTTTAGAATATTCTTTTATTTTAAGAGGGTGATGATATTGATATTTAATAAGAGCATCAACATTGTAAAATTATATATGACACAAAATAAGAAAAAGCATAATAGCTTCCCTTAATGTCACAGTATCAATCGAGCAGAAAACACAACTGTTTTCACAGTGAGGCACATTTTGGTTACCTTGACGTAAAACTCTCAGCTGCAGCCAGAGGGATAACAGGCAGGTCGACCGTTTCGGACCATGACGTCTGAATGGTGCCATCATCGATGTTCACAAGAATTAAGTCCTCTGTCTCCTATTCTCGAAAAGGAACACATACAGTAGAGGCACATATGTTGTAGGTACAATGGGTACAATTGAGTAGAGTCCAGCCTAACAGAGAAAAGCTCAGTCTGATATACTGCCTCTGTATTAAATGTAGACTCAGCCTGAATAAAGATGAATGCAGTGGAGAACAAATGGCTATTGTTAAATACTTTATGGGAGCTCAGCCGAGACAACTTACAAAGAAAATCTGAATTTCTTGTTTATTTTCCTCAGGACCCATTCTCATCCAATACGTGTAAAATCCCCAAATATTTAGCACCACTTCCATCCTCTTGGATAAGAAAGGTTTCCATGATACATCCGCTATCATGACTTGACTTCAAGCAAGGAAACCAAGAGTGTACTCCCTCATTGTGATTTTAAAAAAAAGTACAAATACAAAAAAAGCTCATGTTGAAACACTGATAATGACAGAAGCACTCACGGCAGCAATCTCTTCAAAATGACTGATGTGACAGCCCATGAGGAACGCAGTGGGAGCCATGAGGAAGTCCAGCATTCCTCTGGCCAAGACAGGAACATAAGGCTGCTGCCAGGACAAAGGCTGAAAGAGAAGACGCCTAAAATTTTTAGAAACGAAAAATAATATTGGCACTTCAACATGACGTTCTCCACACTAACCTGGAGGTACAACAGCAGACACTCTGCAATGAGAGTGAGTCTGGCCCAGTCAGATGAGAAAAAGACCAGCCTTTGCTCTTGGAGAAGGCAGGACAACACCTGGAAAGCAAAAAAAAAACAAAAACACTTAGGATTTTCCTTTTTTTTTCTTCATATTTGAATGCAAAATACAATACCGCTCTGCTTACCTGGAGCAGCACGGTGTGAGTGAAACAGAGGAAAGGTAGATGCAGATCGATGTCAATAACAGGGCTGTCCTGATCCTCCTTTGATGGAAGATATACTTGGAGAGGACGAAGACTGAAGGACTAACACAGACAAAAATGTTACTATAAGGATCTATCAAAGTGGGAGAACTGAGACAAACACAGTGACGTGATCTGACAGAGAAAGACAAGTTTTTTTCTGACCACATGCAGCTGTCCAGGAGGCGGTAAAGGCACGAGAGACAGCTTGGCTGAAAACTCCTTCACTGTCTCCTCAAACTCAGCTTGTCTTGCAGGGCGCAGCTGGACCAGGAGACTGAGAGTGTGCAGGTGGGAGGCCAAGTAAAAGATATTTAAAAGGGGATTCATTTAAATGCATGATGTAAAACATAAACAAGGTTATTTACCAGCTCTATATTCAAAAGAGGTTATTACCATGACAAGCAGTCTTTCAGGGCATTGTAGTAGGGGAACTTGGAGATGACACACACAGCAAAGGATATGTAGAAACGTGCTTTCGTTGAGTTCCGTCTGTGGCCATTCTGGGGCACACCTTCCTGACAGGCCTGACACAACACGCAGCAAATGAGAATGAACTGTCCACACCGATTCGTTCTAATATATCCTCCTGTTAGTGTGAGAGTATGTGTTTGTACCGGCACAGGTCTGTAGAATTGCGCAACAACTCCATGGGTTCGGTTCCCAAACAGATCAGTAAAAACCAGGAAGTGATAACTGTCTTCTCTCTGCTCACTGGCTAACTCAAGACCACCTAGACAGAGGAAACCAAGATAGATATGCCACACAAGAACGTACATAGAGGTTTTATCTCAGCCAAAGACTAAATGCTTGTTAATTTAAATCTACTGTCAACAACACATAAGTGTCTCAGTACCAAGAGACAGAGCAGTAAGGGTGGAAATGTCTTGGCTGCCAGTGGAAGTGCCGCTATGCAAATACTGCTTTGTAATGTCTCTAAACCAATACTCAATAGCAGAAAAATGGGACTTCTGATGCATGACTGTGCATCAGCATCACATGATAATAACCTGAGAGTGAAACGTGAGTTGTCAGACTGGCAAAGTGCATCGAAACATGATGTTATCTAGTTAGGTAGGTAACGCTCAAATAATTTGTGCTAAAAAAAAAAATTTGAGTTTAGGGCTCAGTAATGTTAAGTTTGTCACACTGGAAACACACTATACCCGGGAAACATAGTTCTGGCAAAGCAATGAGATCCAAATCCTTTGGAACGCTGATGTCCTCTGTTGTTGACGACACCTCAGCACGACTGGCTCCTTCTCCATTAGGCAGTGCCTCTGCAGCGCGATCGCGCCTCTTCTGCAAAAACAATGAAAGACAACATATACTGTATAATTCTCTGACTGGGATATTCAGCTGTGCTTTCATAAAAAATGACAAATCCTTAATTGATATGAAAGGCTGGTCAGACAGAAGAAAGGTAAAAAAATAATCAACAGTGCTAACCACTGTCCCACTGTTCATAATTTACAGTTTCAAATAACAATATTAATAATAATACAATAGCATACCTTTTTAATGAAGCTCTTTCTCCTCTGGACACGGCTGAAAGCTGGACCAATCACCTGGCTCGAGTTGGTCTCTTTGGAAACAAAAGGCGGGGCATGGACCTGGAGTACCTCGGCTTCCAGCAGTTGGAGTTCACTTAACGTACCCTGCTGATGAAGCTGCAATTAAGTTTGTGGTGTATATATTTTCACTACATATTCAAACAATATAGAGTATAATTTATATTGCTCTAACACCTAATCATTATAATATAACTTTTTCACAGTTGTAAACTGTTTGAAATTAACTGGGATGGCTCATTAAGTGACATTATTTCTGACCAATCAGATTTCTGGGCCTTCTTCTACTAGATTAAACAAATGAAAATACTTGAGTAGCCAAACAATACCTCACGCACCGAATTATATCTAAATCTAATCATGCTCTTCGTTTTATGGACATAAGCATGCATAGGTGTTGTAATTTAAAGGCTGACCTACACAAAAGCAACAATCTTGTTCACCTTCTTGACTTACAATCCACGAGCGTCTACTGAAAGGAGCCATTGTTTCAAGGACGGATTTAGATAGCCCAGAAATGTGTCCGATAGTTTTTATTCTTTGTGTGCCTATTTTTACTTCAAGAGTATGCTCAAACTTCTGTCAGTCTGTCTCCATGCATACCTGGTGTATATCTCGAATCTTATCACTGTGGGCTCCAACCACTACACATGCCTCCAGCAGTCCAGACGGGAGCTCTGCCATTACATCCAAGCGCACAAACTGCCAAAAAAGACACACAATGTGTATTTAGATGAGCTAAAAGCACTTTTCTACATCTTTTTCGACACCTAAAATGTATACCGAGATAGATTTCCCCGCAGTTTCTCTAGCAGTATTAACACTTGGTCATTAGTGTATGTATATTCATCAGTGGCACGAATGCCGTGGTAATTTGGGGATTTCATTTTTTTTAACTGTTCTTTTTCCGGTGTGGGATGATTGTACAGCATACATCTTTCATGACTTTAAAAAACAAGTAATGGCTGCACAAGTCTGAATTTATTATGGATTTTCTCTAAAAGTATACATACAGGGGCAAATATATACCAAAAAATTAAAGAAACACTTTTTATTCACAGTACAGGATCAAGTCAGTTAAACGTCTGGGATACGCAGCGTACATGCATTCACTTAAATCTTTTAATAAGTGGTGCTGAAGGTTCTACTGGTAGTTTCTCTTCCCAGCATAAAAAGGACTTGTTTGACAGCACTCACTGGACTGACCGATACTCAGAACAATGGAGGAGTCCAATAAAGTCAGTGAAGATCTAAGGAGGAAAGTTACAGATTCACACAAGTTAGGAAGGTTTCTCTGAGACATTTCAACAGCTAGACGGTTGAAACTTGGACACAATTGGGTGCTCCAACAGGACAATGACCCCAAACACACACCAAAACTGGTTTTGGGATAGATAAAGCAGGCTAACATTAAGCTGCTGGAATGGACTTCCCAAAGCCCCGACCTCAACCCTATTGAAAATTTGTGGACTACGCTTAAACGTCAGGTCCAAGCCAGGAAACCAACCAATTTAAACGAACTCCACCAATTCTGCATGAACAGTGGACAAATATCCAGCCAGAATTACACCAGAAACTTGTTGGAAAAGTATCTGATCGAGGTGCAACTTGCTAAAGGACATTTAACCAAATATTAGTGGGATTGTATTTGAGCCTGAATGGATTTGTGAACATCTAAAATAAATAAAATTAAACTTGTCTAGTTTTTTAAAGTCATCAAAAATGTACGCTGTACATTCAGACATGGAAAAAGAACAGTTCAAAGAAATCATAAAAAGCCCCAAATTACCTCTGACATTCATTCCCATGATGAGTAAATGTTAACCTCTGACCCCAACTTTAAATCTGACTACAGTGACGAAATGGAGCAGCTGTGGTGACGGTTCAACAATTTTGTTTTAATCATGACTAATAAAAGATTCACAGACCAAACGCTGATTGATCTAAGTTTGGGTTTCACTTTGAATACACTATTATTACACTATTATTATTGACACTATGTGGGCCAGTTGATGCATAAAGGATAGCTAATAAATCTAAATCACACACACAGCAGATGTTAGCGTTAAAGCACTGATGCAGGAAACCAGTTTTGTCATCAGCACAGAAACCACAGGCAGAAAAAAAAGTTACTGTAAGCAAACCTTTTTTTAACCTTTTTTGCCTGACCCGCCACCACACTGATCTCATAAGTACTGTTTACTGTTACTGTTCCACAAAGCATATGCGTATTTACTGTTTTTGACTGAGTCATGCCACAGCCTCTGTCTAACTGCAACTGGACCCCCGGGGTGCACATCTTTGGGTCATTCCATCTCAAATCATTGTGAGCCATCTGCTGGAGCATATAAAAATATATATAAAACGGTTGCAATGAAATTTTAGCTATGTACTGAAGACTAAGATATATATATATTTTTTTTTTGAAAATATAATCTGAAAATAACTAAATTCTAGAGTTTCCAGATGCTGTTCTAATTAGAACAGCATAATTTTGTTAATATTTTTTATTTTCAACATCTACTCTACCTACCATTTGTAGACCGACTGCGCTGGAGAAGTCTTAAAATTCAAGTTAAGTTTAAAGCATACTGAGAGGCATTAAAAACTCAACGTAGCATTTCACATATATTACAGTTCTTGCAGGATTCATTCCATCTTTCAGCATGCCGAGTGCCTGATGTCTCTGTCGGCCTGTATCAGTTGTGGCATTACGGTTAGGGGGGCTATTTTCTTATATTTATTTGAGTTTGATTTTTTTTTTTTTGTGTGTGTGTGTTCCAAATTACAGATCTTATTCAATTTTATGGTAAGAAAGACTAGTAACTACATATCTGTCAGCCAGCACCAGTGTCAGGCACATTCAAGAATAAACATCTGACTTGCATTAGTTGCAGCTCCAGGCTGAACCCAAAGACCTGCACACTATTAAATGTTCCTTTTTTTCCCCCACAACCTCTTGCCTACATTATTCTCCTCTATCCCTCTATCAGCCCCCTCCTTGCTTGTCTCTTTCTTTTTTTAAATTTGTCCTTTTCTCCCATTATCTTCTCTTCTTTCTTCACCTTCGACACGCTTGCTCGCGATCCTTCTCTCAGCCTCTGACTAACCACCCTGCTGTGTCACGGAAAAAACACATACTTAAGTTACTTATTCCCCTGAAAACCCCTAATTTATCCAACCTCATGTTGGGGGGCAGAGCGTGGCATTTGAGTTTATTTGTGTAGCAACATACCATTTCTGAACTATGTTACACATGCAAAATTTTGGGAGCGTTTCATGCTCATACACACTTACATCCTCTCAAAGATTCAATAAAACGCAGCTGTCGTGAATGTGAGATGAAACAAACATATCTAAACAAATAGACTGCAACACTAAGTGGAACAGCTTAACCATCAGCACACCTACAAGTAACATCCAGTGGTTAAACTTGACCAGGGCATGTAGCTTAAGGAGGTAACCCCACGCTGTGAGAGGCAGCCATCCAGATGCTGACCACCATCTTTCCTTAACAAGTCTGTCTTCATAGAGAGTCAGAGAGGAAGCTGCTCTGATGCAGAAAACAACTATTTCAACAGACGTGCATTAAATGTATTTTATGGAACTGAAAAGACATATGGAAGAAGACAGGAAAATGGAAGTGGTTAAGACAAGTGCCGTGCTTATAGAGTAATGAAAGCAGTTTTAGGAATTCCTCTTATTTCTCCATGACAGTGCTTGCAGCTTCATTTCCTAAAAGAAATACAAATTGTCACTTAGATAAATAAATGTGTCTGTGCTGAAACAAGGCTCTTTTTTCCCCGTCATATCTGCTCATTAAACTGGAGCCTACTTTGAACACCTACTGGTGCAAAAAAAAAAAGAAAAAAAAGAAAAAAAGAAAAAAAAAAAGAAAGTAGATTTTAGATGCCAGCAGAATCGAAAATTATGGGAAGAGTGTTTAGAGCATTCACAGGGCTTTTTAAGAGGGCACAGGAAGAGGGCAACCTATTAAAAAGGGTGACATGCCCCTTTAATGGGGCACTTTGATGACCTTAACCAGTTCTAAAAATAAATAAATAAATAAATAAATAAATGAAGGCAAGCAGTAGGGAGTGAAGTAATTTTTTACAGCTGTTTCTTCCCTCGGTTTGCTTTTAACACAGCCTGTGATTTATCTCTCTGGTCTGGCGGGCGGGTGGAAAAGCACTAAATATGAGCAACATGTGGCTTCATGTGCCAAGATTCTTCCTCCGGTTTCATCACGCATACAGCCGGGCTGAGCCCGAATAAATCAAACCAGCACAGCAGCAGCAGCAACATGCCTAAAAAAAGCTGTCACAGATTACAACAAGGCTAAAATGTTTGATACCAGCACCTGAAAACACTAAACACATAAGAGCGAGGTGTTAAACCAACCGAGCAGGATTCCTCACATCGCAAGGTTAAAATTAGAGACTGACCGTAAATTACTCGATCATTTCCACTGGATCCTCTTCAGGGGAGTCACCCTCTCGCTAACACAGCTCCAGCTCGCAGTTAGAAAGGCGTTAAACAGCGGCAGCAGTGACTTCGGCACTGAGACCAACTCTTACTATGTGCTGTGGTTCAAAGCTTACTTTCTCACAGACACACACACTCACACACAGGAGTTTGCCGCTGGTCTGTCAAACTCGCAGCCGCGACGGGTGTAGCTGGACTTCCTGCGAGACAAATTTCAAAATAAAAGCTTGTGGTTTCACAGTTTGAAGATGAGCGTTTAGCTTAGCAAGCGCGCCACCTACTGCATATTTACCGCACTGCACAATCGATGTGATAAATGAATAGTTGGTCTCCGATTTTAATATTCTCCTTTCTCTGACTTGAATATTATCGCATTCATCCCAGAGAAGAATCTCTGTGAGGTCCAAATCTTTTGTATTGCCCTCTTTTGATTGCAGTTCGTCAAAAACGTCCATACAATGTACAGCTTCTTCTTTTTTCTTTATTTACAAAACAAAGTGGTGTGTTGCCCCTTTTTATTTTATTTTATCCTTTGTCGAGGTCTTGATAGACCTAACAAACATGCCGGACAGTTAAAAAGAAGCATTTTTATTCTTTGTTTACAGCCCTGCTTTAATGTTTGACTGTGAATAATGGCCCAGCACAAATTGAATGCAGAATTGTTGCACACCCTCTTGACTGAAGTGGAGGGGATGCTGAATTCCAAACCCCTTCGACATGGATCCAGTGACACCAAATTTGCTGCTGATGAGGCGGTGAGATCCAGCACTCCCCCAAGCAATTTATGATGAGTCAGGGAGCCGGAGACCGTGGAAGCGCTCCCAGATCCTTGAAGATCAGTTCTGGGGACAGTTTATCATACATCACATCTAAACTCTCCAACCCCATACCAAGTGGATGAAAGACACTCCAGACTTACAAGTCAATGACATTGGTTATTATGGTGGTAGACCCTGGTCTGCCACGTGCCTTTGCATCACCATTGGAGAGGTAGAAGTAAGTGCTCTATGATTCTTCCACCACTATTTAAGTGTCCCCAGGTGTGGTTATTGGTTTTATTGGGAACATTCCAAAAAGGCTACCTGAAGGTCACATTTTGGAGAATGTTCTAGGAATTTTGTCGAAAGGTCATTTTTGAAGGTCCCGTGCTGAATAGAGCAAGACACGCTACGGTGACTGAATAGAACTTCAGGTGAGTCCACAGTCAAAAGGGGTCTTTATGTAGGTACGATGTTTGGAGAGCTTCCCGTTACATGAAATGGCTGTGAGCAACTGGTTTACATCTAGACTGCTGAGATAACTGAAGCAGTGAAATAATCAGCCTGCATGACTGGTTTATTTCAGTTGTGCCTCCGATGAAGGCTGTCTGTGCATCGATTCCAGAGAACAGTGCCGTGACCCGGATTCGAACCGGGGTTGCTGCGGCCACAACGCAGAGTACTAACCACTATACGATCACGGCTTATGATGGGAGAAACCGCAGGGAAGATAACTTGTGTGACTTTTAGAGCGGCTCTAAAAATAACTGTCCATTGTGTAAAAGAAGGGCTCCTTTTTCTATTAGAAACTTTTCTCTGGAATCGGGACGAAAGCAGTGAACTCATTACATTTAGTTGCGGAAAGAAATTCAGTCGATATGGTTTTGAAAGGACTAAATAGGTTATCAATGGATGAGAATACAAAAGGGAATTACACTGATTATTGTTAATCAGTTTGAGAGCTATAAGATTGTCTGGCTAATTTGGTTTAATTTTTCTTGCAGTGAAATGCATTTTATAGGTTGTTTCTTTTCTCTCAGCTGTGAGGCGGATTCTTTCACCATATTTAGTTTTTCATTGTTTCTCCAAGGTGCTTCAGATGGACCACGTGTACCAAGAGTTCTGAGAGATGCAACTTGATTGATAAATAAATAAATACCATCAGAGAAACTGTTCAGCATTTCATCACACGTTGATAGCGTTGATAATGTGTGCGCTGAATTTGTTTCCCTTCACAGGATCATGCTTTAAAATCTCAATCACTGCCGTGACCCGGATTCGAACCGGGGTTGCTGCGGCCACAACGCAGAGTACTAACCACTATACGATCACGGCCCCCTGCACAGTGTGCAGTTAAGTGACAAGCAGCAAAGCTGAAATCACAAGTTGTCTCATTTGTTACAAACTGAGCTTTTTAAATGTGACACGTGTTGCTGTATCGCCACTGCATTCAAAACAGGTCCGGCTCTTGGCTGCCAGTTCCAGCCTGTATCTTGGGGTATTCTTACTCCATCATATAAAACTGAAATCTGTGTGCAACACTGTACAATGTGCAGAAGGACACCAAACATTATTTACTATCAGATCACAAGGTATCCTTGTATTATTTATTATTATATACTGGGTAGTGGCGCAAAAAGTGGGTATGCACTATATGCAATGCATAGGGGCGCCGCACAAAGTGGGCGCCAAAGCGATGCGG
>JAVDPK010002784.1:104429-114647 GCA_034780415.1 Cichlasoma orientale | reverse complement strand
GGCCACAAGGGCGTGTGTGTGTGTGTGTGTGTGTGTGTGTGTGTGTGTGTGTGTGTGTGTGTATTTGTGGGTGGGGTAGTGCAATTTAAGGTCATTTACTAACTGATCATCTGTAGTGGTTTATTTGAAGAGTTTCAATCAGGTTTCAGAATTCATCACAGCACAGAAAGTTAAAGGTTGCAAATGATCTTCTTACGGCCTCTGGCAGTGGACTCATCTCTGTGCTTGTCCTGCTAGACCTCAGTGCAGCATTCAGTACTGTTGACCATAATATTTTATTATAGAGACTAGAGCATGCTGCAGTGTTTGAATCTTATTTATGACTCCAGTTTGTTCATGTAAATGGGGAATCTTCTTCACACACACTAAGTTTAATTATGGAGTTCCACAGGGTTCTGTGCTAGGAACAATTCTATTTGCATTATACAGTACATGCTTCCCTTAGACAATACTATTAGAAGGCACTGCATAAATTTTCAATGCTATGCAGATTATACCCAGCTTTATCTATCCACGAAGCCAGATGACAGACATCAATTAGTTAAACTGCAGGAATGTCTTAAAGACATGAAGGCTTGGATGACCTCAAATTTCCTGCTTCTGAATTCAGATAAAACTGAAGTTCTTGTGCTCGGCCCCACAAATCTTGGCCTCCAGTAACACTGCGAGAAATCTTGCAGGTCATTTTTGACCAGGATATGTCCTTCAGTGTGCATATTAAACAAATATGCAGGACTGCTAAAATTAGAAACATCCTTTCTCAGAGTGATGCTGAAAAGCTAATTCATGCATTTATTACTTCTAGACTGGACTATTGTAATTCATTATTAACAGGCTGTCCTGAAAGCTCCCTGAAAAGCCTTCAGCTGATCCAAAATGCTGCAGCTACAGTAGAGTACTGACAGGGCCTAGAAAGAGAGAGCACATTTCTCCCATATTGGCTTCGCTTCATTGGTTTCCTGTTAAATCCAGAATAGAATTTAAAATCCTTCTTCTCACATACAAGGTCTTGAATAATCAGGCTCCATCTTATTTTAAAGACCTTATAGTACCGTATCACCCCAATAGAGCACTTCACTCAGACTGCTGGATTACCTGTGCCTCCTAGGATACTTAAAGTCGAATGGGAGGCAGAGCCTTCAGCTTTCTCTTCTGTGAAACCAGCTCCCAGTTTGGATTCAGGAGACAGACACCCTCTCTATTTTTAAGATTTGGTTTAAAACTTTCCTTTTTGATAAAGCTTATAGTTAGGGCTGGATCAGGTGACCCTGAACCATCCCTTAGTTGTGCTCCAATAGCCCTAGGCTGATGGGGGTTCCCATGATGCAGTATTTTTTTTTCACTCGCCTCTTTTCACTCTCTGTGTTTACACCCCAATCTACATTTAATCATTAGTTATTATTAATCTCTGCCTCTCTTCCAGTGTGTCTTTTGTCCTGCCATCCCCTCAACCCCCAACCGGTTGCGGCAGATGACTGCCCCTCCTTGAGACTGGTTCTGCTGGAGGTTTCTTCCTGTTAAAAGGGAGTTTTTTCCTTCCCACTGTGTGCATGACACTGTGCCTGCTCATAGGGGGTAGTTGTGATTGTTGGGTTTTCTCTGTAATTAATGTATGTTCTTCAACTTTCAATATGAAGCGCCTTGAGGCAACTGTTTGTTGCCATTTGGCGCTATATAAATAAAATTGCATTGAATTTCAAGTTAATTGGCCTGAGTACCATCCAACATTAACCCGCATCAGCCCAGATTCCTCACGCATCAGGCCCAGGTGCCATCCGCCTCCCACTGTTCTCAAAGAAAGATTTTTGGGCATGGAAGCAGCCTTTGATGATAACACAGTGCAGAGCATGCACATATCATATTTGGCTTAGGTGGATGCTCAGATTTTATTATAGTGGTTATTCATGCTCAAATCACTATATATGCTAGAATATGTGAGGTACTAAGATTTAAAACAAAGTGTCTTCTAAGGCTAATCTTTATAATATTCTATTGTATATTAAAGGCTATTTAAACTATCCAGTGGTAATTACATCCCAGTGTTTTACCTTAGTGTAACTGAGATGTAAACATGGTTTGACAAACACACTGATTAAGTAAATAAGTATTATTGAGTAATTTTCACACGTTATTTTATAGTTGTCTATAAACTTCACGCTCATAGGCTGACGACTTATCGATTGCAAGTTGTTAGCCTATGAGTATATGAGTGAAATTTAGAAAAAGGGACTTGATGTTTTGGTCAGTATGCCCTAAAGTGAGTGATCGAGACCATACAATCAGCAGGAAATTGTTTACCTTGGTCAAGTCAAAACGCCATTTTCCTACTGAGGTTTCTCATGTGACATCATGCACACATTACTTGGGAGTTGTCCACCATAATGGACTACCACCCCCAGTTCTTTGGGAAAAATGTGTACTGACTGGCAGTAGCTCCTGGAGGTTGCTGGCTGTCGCTGGGTGAAATCAGTTGCAAAGAAGTTGCTGCACCAAAACCTCCTAGTGATTGCTAGCAGATTGCCACGGTTGCTTGAAAAAGTGCAACGCAAACTGGAAATGGAGAAGGTTTGCCTTCAAAGTAAAAGCTGTGCCTCAGGGCAGTCAATATATTTAAAAAGGCACAACTTGTACGTTAAAGGCAAACAATCTCCTTTTCCGGAGACTCTCCTGATCCTACTGTACATCACTGCCATGATTGTCTCATGTCCAAAATGCCGGACAAGTTAACGTCACATGATCACCTGTCTGCATAAACCACAATAGGAATTGAAGTTGTTTTGCAAACCCAGCTATCACTCCCTGGTGGTCTTTATAAAAAATGCAGGTTTACCGCACTGCCGTGTTGGCTCTGCTTTAACGGCCCGGAAACTATGGCCAACTTTTTTGCTTCCTATGGAGGAGCCAGCCTCGAGTGGCCTCTCAAGCAACTGCTGGTTTAGGTGCTTTCACTTTTTCAATTTTCCCTGTTAATGTCTTTTCCACAAGGACAGCTAATAAGTATATTTCACGAAGTGTCGAACTTTAATAGACATTGATTAAAAGTACAATTATCTCTGATGATGATTATAGTCACAGGGCCTTGGTAGAAAATCCAGTCTGATTGGTACTTTACTTTGAATAGAGCCAGTTGATCACAGTTGATCTAACATCAGCACTGATCAGGTCAATTTAAAAGAGTCCACTTGAGCTCAGCAGTAGCGCCGACTCGAATTAGCCACGAATTAGACAACTGAGAGCTCGTCATACATTCTGTTGAAGCGGGAAAATATATATAATGCAAATTCCCCAATAACTCCTGATTAAAAATCATTAAAACTGTGTTTTCAATGCCATATAACAGAAAAATAAACTCGTGGAGCAAAAAATCTTTCCATGAACATGATTTTTTTTTTTTTTTTTTGCCAATTATGCCAATTATTTTACTGTAGCCAGAGGCTAAACCGATAAGTTTTGCTCTGTCTGATAAAAGCCAGCAGCATGCCACCAGAGCACTGACAGCGTAGCATTTTGGAGAGATTAATTAACGTGTGCTTAAGTGTCAAACTGAGATAAACAGACGGCTGCTGCCAAGTGTCTAAATAAACTGCTGCTTCAACAAGTTTTCTTTGATTAAATCTGAGTGCTGCCAAAATAAGAATAGTGGCTTTTCTCACTGAAAGTTTGTTTGTATTGAAGTTTCAGTTTACTCAAAGGTGACTGAGAGTAGTTTCAGGTTGCAGCCAGTCCTTTCACAATGTCACCCCATAATAACACTCTTCCTGTTGCAGAGTGGGCTTGATTTGGGCCTTTTATACCTGCCTGGATGACTTTCTGTTAGCCTGCAGAGTGATGCAGGTAATCTGTGCTGAGGTTTGCTCACTTGTCGAGACGGGCTCAGGTATGTTGGGGCTACCCCAAGGAATTCAGAGAGGAATAAAAAAAAAGATGAAGCAGCGAGGGTGTGACCCAGAGAAGAAAGTCACAGGCATATGCTTTTGATGGGGAAAGGAAATGAATGGCTAAGCACTGTCGTCTTAATGTGGTCTCTTTGGCGGCCAGTGTGAGCTGTCTGCAGGCAAAACCGAAAACAAGTTTGGAATTAAATGGATTCACTAATGATTAAGTGCAAAATACCCCGCAGCACAACGAGGTTCTATAATGCAGCGCTTAGCCCCAGGAGGGCTGTGGGAGTCTGTGATCTCTGCTTGGCATAGGCTTACAACATTAAAGGAATTTTTCCTCATAAATATCACATCATACATTTCCACATAATCGATACCAAAGAATTCGCCTCCTCGGGATTCACGTGTTCCTCCAATAATAAACAGGGTAATCTGCACTTAAATGTAATTTGCTTTCATTGCATTCTTTGATCCTTGATCCCTAACTTTACCAAAGCCTGGCAGCGGGAGTGCAAGTCATTTTTAAAGACACTGTTTAAATACCACTATTTGCTCACCTGTGATCCATACTCTGCTTAAATGTGCGGCAGACAATGCTGAGATTATTGAAAACAATGCAATGGTGCCATATCTAAAGCACCCCAAGCATCTTTTTCTGCAAACCTTTCACATTGATGCGTAACAAACAACATATACTAATACTGATATACCTGTGATCAGCCAGTATTAGCCAGCCAATAAACCGGTCAGGCTCTAGTTCCCACTAAAGTGCAACAAAATTCACGCTGATCAGAGATACCGGTGTCCACATCCAAGAGGCAAACTACAGAAAGAGGCTCAATTTGTGCACACTATCAAATTTCATCAGAGCTGCAGGAAATCCTTCGCTGCTGATCAGATCTCCTGGTGACAGCAATAAGAGAAGACACCAGTGTCGCACGTGTTTAGCCACCACTGAAGCGTACATTTTCAGGAGGAGGCGTTCTGTTAATTTTTTAAAAACATTTTTGGCAATGGCATACACGCGCCTGAGAGACCACCCATCTGAAGTGTTCGCCGTCGTGAGCGGCTGATAAATATT
Organism: Cichlasoma orientale; assembly: GCA_034780415.1. Taxonomy (NCBI): domain Eukaryota; kingdom Metazoa; phylum Chordata; class Actinopteri; order Cichliformes; family Cichlidae; genus Cichlasoma; species Cichlasoma orientale. Next base: position 109,685 of record JAVDPK010002784.1, on the reverse strand, counting down.
AAGAGGGATGGCACCACGGTAAAGAGTGTGGTGGCTTGTTTTCTCAGGGCTGTGTTCAATTCAGTTGTCAGTGTGGCTTCTGCATCACAGCCGGTCTTATGAAAACTTTAAATGAGATTAAAAAAAAACAAAAAACTAAAGATGCTGCTTGTTGATGAGACTTCAGAGGGAGTGTTGTTTTTTCTTTCACTTCCAGGCAGAAACTAGTGCTCTGCATGTGTGTGTATGTGTGTGTGTGTGTGATTCTGTGGCCTTGTAATTATGCTGCTTTATTGTGATGACCAGTTTCCATTTTAGACATTAAGAGTGAGATCGGGCTTTGTTGTTGTTTTTCTATTCCTGGCATCTTTAAAGGTTAAAGCTTGGGTTTACTTGGCTTAAGTAATAGTTCCTCACTGCTTCCTAGGTGATCCATCAATATACAGAACCGAGGGCAGTGCCTGGCTTGTGTATTATACAACAAAATCAAAAACCTCACCTAATGTAAATTTCACTGACCTCCTCTGCTGTCTGTAGATTGCTTCCTTCAAGTCTCATTCTCTACCCCTGCACTTGTCTTAAAAAGTGGCGCTTTAGCTTGATCTTCATTTTGGGGAAGAGGATATCATCACATGGAGGCATATCTGGCGAGTAGTGCAGTGTGTTTTTAATGCACATGGTGGCATTCAGCACTGTTCAGGGTTTTTTTTTTTTTCCACTGAGCGTTCTCCTGGAGCTGCCTCAGGGCATTATAGTATAACTCTGTGAGGGTGGGGGTCACGCCAGGGATGAGTTCTTGGTGCACAACCCAAAAATAACATGTCAAAAATAACAAGTGTAGTCCTGGTTATGCCCCTTACCTGATGCCTTTGGGCTAGGAAACTGTGGACTTCTCAACTGAAAACTGCTGGAAACTGCTCAGTCACAGCTGCTTATGTCTGGCGTGACCCTGCTCACCAGACAGAATGCTCCGTGTCAATTTGAAACAGAAGCTAATGTTAGCTCCCTGCACATCTTTGATTGAAACCCATCATCAATGTGCTCATATAGACTTCTATAGAAACAGCTGCTGTGAAAGCCAGAGGTACATGAACAGATAATCCTGAAGGAGAGATCAGACAACGTTTTTATTTTATGGGCAGGTGTGGAAAAAAAAAAGAGAAGAACACTGACATCTACCCTAGTGTGAAAATGTTTTTGAGATAAGGGAACTTGAGACCAGAGATGCTCCACAAAGATGGGCCGGGTTCAAGGCGAACGTTTAGTTGAGGGAAGAATATTTCGAGAAGCTGGAGGTTTTTAGGGATAAGGGCTGGGAGGATTAAGGCGTAGCACAGAACAAAGAACTCACTTGTCAAACTCTGTCTGAAACCTCCTCCCCCCCACACCTATGTGACATGATAATTGAAGGGCTCACATGTTTTATAACCTTCTAAAGCCATCAATACAACACATCCTGCTGCTGTGCATGATAGAAACCTTTAGCAATTGAGAACAGCTGTAAGCATTTTTTGCCTTTATACCTGGTTGGATGCCACAGATGAGGTTATTTCAAACAAAGCTTTAGGGTTCGAGGTGTGCAGTATTTTTAAAGGGCTGAGTGTGAAGAAATGCAGATCACATTTAAACCATTAAGGAATAGGAGAATATTAAAAAACCACAACAAGTAAACTATGAACAGCAAAGGCTCTGTGCATATGCCTGGCATTAATATGCATCTTGGCTGAGTGAGCCTATCTCGGTTCACACCATACATTAGAATGCGTCTCATTGTGTGAACACTTATGATTGGACTGAACTCCCTCTACATGCAAAGCCCATAACATTTCTGTTTGCAGATGTCAGAGTCCAGCATAGGTCCAGTTTTGCATTTCCTCCCCAGTAGACTCCCGGGTTTTTCCACCCATAGACACGAGTGGGGCATCTATGTATATAAAGAGACCCTTAGTACATTTCATCTGTCTCAAAGATGACTTCATCTACACCTTCACTGACCCCCCAGCTCAGGCCCTTCTCATCTCATGCTTTACCGCCGGGCTTCCGCTCATCCCGTGTTGGAGTTGAAAGAGTCTGTACGCTTCTATTCATGCGCAGTAGACCCCTGAACGCATGCAATAAACACACAAACTCCTAAAATAAAGTGGCCATTTCCAGCCTCCGAATGTTGCCTAAGCAAAGGGATGTCACTTCATGGTCAGCACATCGTAGGTGTATCCACACCTGCACTTAGAGCTGTCTGCCTGTGATTGGTTCACCTGACTCTTGTTAATGCCAGGTACCTTTTTGAAAAGGGATAAAAAATTATAGAAAAGCAAATTTATATTTCTTTTTTTTTTTGAGAGATGGTCACAAGTCCTTTTAGCATTTTGCTTTTCTCATCTGAGAGAGGCCTCGGGCGCAAGGGGATGGATTATGTCAATGAGGGTCCCCATAATAGTGCAAACCTGTGTGAGTGTGTTTAAGGAAGCTGACTTAACTAAATATATGCTGTAGCTTGAGGGCAAAAACAGCGCGAGCAACCAGATTTCTCCTCTCCTCGTCACTACTCTGCAGCCCTGTATTTTAGGGCACTTAAGAGTTGTGTCTTGCTTCAAGGTTTCGCTTAAAAGGAGTTTCTGCCATTTTGATCATCTCGCTCTGCCTCTGTGTGCAGATGAATGCCCAATGCCTCTCCGTTTCCCATCACGAAACCCTTGAGCAAGCCACTTAATCCCAGATAACCCGCACTTTGATGGACCCTCTGCTCCTTTTTGGCTGCTGTAATGCACTTTTATGTGTGGGTGAGCATGTTTGCAAGCTTGCTTTTTGTACACGTGTTAGTGTGTAACCACTGCGCTCACTTCTGTCCATCCAAATAAATTAAGCTTTTATAGCAGGATTCCGGTCGCTTCCATTACCCAGAAACCCAGGAACGCAGTGGAGCATATGCGTTTGTAGTAAACACCCCCGACGTCTTCACGGTCGCTATGCAAAGACAACAAAATGCTAACGCTAGCTGTTGTGCACGTGCACTCTAAGTTTCAGAGCCCATCAGAGGAATTTCTCTGTCTTCTTGAGTTTCAGGATTTGATTGACACCAAATAGTAAATCACACAAGCGTCATAAAGTAGGCCAACTTTGTGCTTTTGCTGTCCGGCAGTAAGAATGAATTATATATGGAAATATGAAATGATCAGATAATCTACTCTCTGCCTCTGGTCTTCTGTTTTATAAGTTGGCTCTAATTTTGTTTTTGCAAATCACAACCTGCATTTACTGACTGAAACGATGATCACCGCCAAGTGTCTCTCAGATGGAAGCTGTTATAAATCTTCAATCACACACCTAAGACTTTCATGCTGAATTCATTTTGAAGCCAAAACCTCCAGCCAATAAAATGACATTTGTTTTTGAGCCTAACCAGTTAAAAGGCATTTATTTGTACCAGCAAACGGTACAAAAAGTAGCATCCATAAATTGTTTTTATCGGCCCAGTCAAATAAAAACCCGCCCAACTGTGCGGAAAATTAGCCAAATTGATCTTATAATATCATACTGTACATTTGGTTAAATATGTGATTGAATGTTTGGAATAACTGGCGGCAAGGCTGTAATTACGGCAGCAGCTGACACAGTGATGAGTGATTATCTCCGGAAATCTGATTGAAAGGACTGTGGGAGTCGTGAAAATTCACAGCTTAAGTGTGAGGATGTGATTAGTTTTTTTTAAAAGCTCCTTCCAGCTTCGGTTAATAATGAGGCACGCTGCTCGGTAAAAAGCAGGTGTGACTGGAAGATTTTTTTTTTCTTAGCTCAGATGAGTGAAGCATCTCGTCTCAGACTGAATGACCTACACTTGACACTAAAGGCTACTGAATAAATGAATATTTTAGAAGAAGAGTTGAGTTGTTGGGATGGATGGATGGATGGATGGATGGATGGATGGATGGATGGATGGATGGATGGATGGATAAACTCTGTGTCCTCTCTGTGTCTGTAGTAAAACAAAAATCATGCAAAATATCCTAAAACGGGATGCAAGAAAAGAAGCAAGGTGACACAAAAGTCCTATTTCCTGTAATCCAGCTGCCACCATTTATCTCACTCTCAGTTATAACACACACACACACACACACCTACACACACACACCTACACACACACACACACACACACACCAGCCGGTGCCAATGAAAGATTCATGGAGTAGTGGTGATGAAGGCGTCTCCTCTTCTGCTCCACTTACCGTGGTGGACAAATTCTGACCCCCCCACCCACCCACCCACGCACACACCCACGCACTCACCCACGCACTCAAACCCACACATGTGCACCCGATTCCCGAACTTGTTAAAAAGGCAGAGAGCAGTGATGCACACAGCTGTGGGGTACTTTACTTACTCACCCTTAACCCTTCCAGACATAGGCACAAATGCACACACTAACACACACTAACACACCCCCACAAATCCTGAAGGCATCCAGTCTGTAAAGAGACCAATGCTGCCGACCGCGCTCTAGCTCGCTGAGAAGACTTTTCTGTGTACAGGTATGTTTATTTGTGTATGAGTGAAAAAGAATTTTACTTTTTACTTTCTGGGAATCCCCATGAGAACCGAGACAACAACAACAACAACAAAAAAAATGCCGAAGGCGATACATTTTCAAGTTCTGATTGTGCATTTTTATGATGTATGAATGTCATGATCAGGATGCAGTTATTGGCTAGAGGTTATAAATAGTTTTCAGGCTTACAGATTTATTCCAGAGTTCATGTTGCACTGGTGAACAGCATGTCATGTACACTGACTTTACTCTGGGAAAAGGTACTGCAGTAATATATTAATTATATATATATATATATATATACACAGTATTTTTTTTGGTATGAATGGTGGCATTTTGATCAAGTGCTGCTGTTAGTGCTCTGTACTAATGGTGCTAATTAATCTGTACCCAAGTACAACTGGCATAACATAAATGCATGATATTGATTATGATTTTGCGTTACGCTCACCGTGATGCAGATATGAAGGCGGTGCAGACCTGAGACCTGAAACGTCCAATCAGAGTGTGCATAAAAACACTGATTTTCACTCTTTGATTTAAAGCTCTCAACACTGCTTCCACCACTGTAAATAATAGAAGAAAAAGTAGAACACGTGACTTTTATGGAACTGTTACAGAATTTAACCGCACAATTGAAATCGGGTTCATGGGACCCACACACTTCCCCAAAGTCTCCTCCTTCTTACCCATACTGCTCCGAGGTATCCTCTCCTCGGAGTCATCCTTTCCCA
>JAVDPK010002784.1:81216-103574 GCA_034780415.1 Cichlasoma orientale | reverse complement strand
TGTGTGTGTGTGTGTGTGTGTGTGTGTGTGTGTGTGTGTGTGTGTGTGTGTGTGTGTGTGTGTGTGTAAGACACTCATTACCAGCTGAGCTCAATAGCAAAGCTTCAGAAGTGAGCCCAGAGCAGTGTGACATTAGTATGTTGTGCAATTTTTTGTTTGTTACAAGCTCTGGCTGTGCGCACCGCTCAATACTACAGCTTTAATAAAGAGGATGGGTGTGTGTGTGTGTGTGTCCTGTGCGCCAAGGGGACCCCTGACTGGGTGCTATAATGAGAGCAGAGTCAGACAGACACAGTGAAACATGATAAGCTGATCCCCTGATCTCAGGGGAGAACACACACACACGCACCCACTTGTGTTCGCACACAGACGTACACACACAAACAGAGGGGTGTCCCCTGGGGCAGTGACTGGTTCAACTAATGAGCAGTTGACCCACTGAGGAGCCGAGTCTGCAGATCACTGCACATCAGAGGAAGAGAGGGATGTAGGGAGGAGGAAGACTGAGATCTGCCACTGCTAACAACAGGGAAATGTGTCATTAGCACCGAGGAGAAACAATGATTCGAAACAACAAAAAAAATGAGGAGAAAGACAAGTGAGAGCAGGAGGAGGAGCAGTCAGAGGAAGTGAGGAGAGTAAAAAAAGTTATTATTATTAGTCTGAAGGCAGCAGGCCACCTCAGTAGCAGTAATGTGGCTGTCCATCTGGTTGTTGTTAGAGCACACTGGCACTGGGCCACAGCCTTTGAAGCACGAGGAAAAAGCCCAGACCAGTGTACTGCAGAGACAGCTAGCGGACTCCCTCATTCTCTCCTGTTGACCTCTGTCTCACTTTGTATCCATGTGTCTGCAGATATAAAGTAAACCTGTAAAAATCTCAAATCAATAAATATAAATTAGATGTACGTACCAACTGGACTGTATAAATAGTTCATCTGCATCATAAAATTAAGACTGAAGTACCAAACAAATGCATATGTTTTAGCCATACATTCATTCTTTATATACCGATTTATATCTTTATATCTTATTTTCTGTCCACTCGTCTGTTGCTTCCCTCCTCTTCCCCTCCCTCCTCCAGCCTATTTCACCGAGTTGCACAGTCGTTCTGAGCGCTCCCTGCAGGAGGTGCTGTCTCCGCTCGGCCCCCTGTACTCCCAGAACACCCGCCTGTACGGGGATCTCTACACTGACCTGCGCCAGTACTATCGGGGCTCTGCCCTCAACCTGGACGAGAACCTGTCTGAGTTCTGGTCCCGCCTTTTGGAGCGAACATTCAAAGCCTCTGCACCCACAGATGTGAGTAAAGACAAAGGATCACAACTGTCTTCATTCTGAGATACAAAATGAAAAAAGGTACATAGCAAACTGACACAGCCGAGAAAACAACGTTCCAGTTTATTCCCATTTTGGCCGCAATATCGGCAAAAATGGGAATGCTTTATATTTTAATAGACACAACTTGGGGATTTTGTGAACTAAAGTTGCTGATCCTTTCAGCCCCTGCTTCTCTTAAAGCAGATGCAGTGTTGACCAGCTGATGAAAATGCACTTGCGCAATATTTTTGCTGCTACTCTGAAATACAGTGTCGCTTATATATAAGCTTGTGTTGTTTCTAACAGCGCACCCAGTAACGTATTTCACCTACAGTGTGACGTTTCCGCTGTCATTCCTGCATCACAGGTCAACCTATCAGAGGACTACCTTGAGTGTGTTGCTAAGCAACAGGAGACGCTGCGGCCGTTCGGAGACGTCCCCCGGGACATGAAGGCGAAGGTGATCCGGGCTTTTGTCACAGCCAGGTCGTTTGTCCAGGGGCTGTTGGTCAGCGTAGATGTGGTCAGGAAGGTCTCACAGGTGAGTGTGTGTGTACTTGTAATACTCATTTAGATGCAGATAGCTGTGGGGATCCCACCTCTTTGGGGGGGGTAAACAATAATTTCCCATAAGGTAAATTATTAAATCTCAGGGTGAAGCAAGTAGCAGTTATGGTTCGGGTTAGAGTAAAGCCACAGGAACTCAATGAAAGGCAAATTATGTCCTCTGAATCATGGAAACGCAAATGTCTGCGCACACACTTGGATGTGTGTGTGTGTGTGTGTGTGTGTGTACATGTGTGTCTGAGGCCTGCCTGGCGGAGTCCCAGGAAAGCAGAGATGATGGCTGCCTGATCGTCACACCCTAAATGCCAGAGAAAATGCCTCCACCCTACAAATGAGAAACACAAAGATCATCAGAAATGAAGTGTAAGACTCTGCCGTCAGAACAGAGCTCTCACTTGGAGGGACGGCAGCAAATTATGGGTGTGATGATGTGTTTTTTCAGCTCTTGGTGCAGTCTTCTCATCTCTCAGGGACAGAGTGTGTCACACTGTTTGTGTTTGTCTGCATTTGTTGTTTGAAGTCTCCGTTTTTGATGTTTGACTTAACAAGACATGCCTTTGGTTCATCACTCGTGCTAGATTCCGGCATATTAACAGCGCATAAATCTTCCATTTTACAGCAGGGATCGGGCACGGTTAGGCCTATTTTCCAAAACTCGGTTTGTTTACAGATGTCTTACGGTTTCTGGTTTCCCGTAGCTTTCGTTCGTTTCTGATTGATATAAAAATCTGAGCACATTCTTGAAATTTGCTCAAGTTATGCAGTCCATCGCAGCGCGCATCGAGCCTGCATCGTTCTGTTTTATTACGAGCGCGGACTTTTAAGTGAGTCAGAACACATTATCTTGTGACACAAATGAATGCGGACCTCATGCTGACAGCGAGTGTTTATGCACAAGCAGGTTGTGAGCGTGTTGACTGAGTTTCTGCACAGAAATTAATGTGTGAGGCTACATAAAAGAGCGTGGCACGCTTTTGTTAAAATCGTACAAACGCGCCGTTGCGTGTTGTTGTTTCTGAATCGAAGCGTCCCTCTCTGAGATCTGACAGCGGTCCTGGTAAAGCTGACAACATTTCATGACCTGCATTCATGATCAGAAGCTGGCAGAGCGGCAGACACTTTGTACTGTAGAAAGAGAGGGTCATCATTGCCTTGGAGTTCAGCCTGTGTGCCATATAATGTTGCAATAGCGCCCTCTACTGTCATTTTTTAAAAATAGTATAGAAAGTTCAGGGAAAGAACTAAAGGTCTGTGAAACTGACTGTTCCTTCCACTCACATCAGGTTTCTCTGAGTCCAGAGTGCGAGAAGGCCTCCATGAAGCTGATTTACTGCCCCCATTGTCGTGGCCTGGCCGCTGCTAAACCCTGCTCCAGCTACTGCGCAAACGTCATGAAGGGCTGCCTGGCCAATCAAGCTGACCTGGACCCTGAGTGGCAGAACCTTATAGGTGAGACACATGAAGATCTCACTAATGCCGGATGTAATCCTCCGAGAATTCAACTTGCATAGTTCATTTAAGAATCCTGCTGCGCATAAAAAAAACCCACTATTTTAGTTGCTTATTATAAAATCAAACAACACTACCCAGTTAAAGTTGTTGCCCTCACTCCTCTGTTCAGACACAATGATCCAGGTGGCGTCCAGTTTCAGCACAGAGCCCAGCCTCGATGTGGTTCTCTCTTCCATCCCTGTTCGGATCTATGAGGCTGTGCACTACCTGCAGGAAAACATGGACGCTTTCACAGCTAAGGCAAGTTTGTCTCATCATTTAGTCTGCTTTTAGTTTCCTTGCACATTTTTCACCTCCATTCACATTCCAGCTCATTCTTCAAACCCTTTACTTCTGTGCTCATTGTATTCCCATGTTATGGAGTATGCAAAATCAAATAAGGCCAGGCTTGTGGCTCCATGGTGTAGTGGTTTATACATTTGCGTAACCAGCAAGTGATCCCTAGTTTAGTCCTAGGAGGAGACACAAATCCCTTGGGGGCTGCATCAGGAAGGGCATCTGGATTAAACTCTGCCAAATCAAACATGCAGCTGCTGTGGTGACCCCTTGTGAATAAGGGAGCAGCCAAAAGTAGCTTTTCTTTCATATAATGACAGAATTATTATCCATAAAGAGCATGCCACCATCCACATATGTCCTTTAAATAATGGAGAGCATTATTGGATTACATAAGTGGTCATACTGATCCAGTCTGCTGCTTTAATACTTACCGCTTAAGGCACTATCTGGTCAGGAGACTGGAGCCCCAATACATTTTCAGAGCAGTTTTACACATTGTCAAATGCTTGTCTGTGGCGCCATCTAGTGGATTACTTAGCCATCACCAATGCAAACTTAATCAGTAAATTTCTCAAAGTGAATGTGTCTTCATATCTCAGTCTTTGTGTCTTTGTGATTGCAGGTGTATCAGACATGTGGAACTCCAGGAGAGCTGGGAACAGGAAGTCCCAACCTTCATGAACAGAAGAGGAAGAGCAGCTCGCTGACCGCGTCGGAGTACAAACCCTCCCCGACCGCTGGACTCAGACTTGAAATGCAGGTGCGTACATCTACCTGTATACGGTGTACCTTAAAAATCCTAATGACATATTTAAAGGCCGTCAGCATCAGTGGGCCGTCTTTGATGTAAACTTTTAGGATTTCTTTTATCAGTGAAGTTCTGGTTATGCTTGCATGACTACTCCACAGATTGCCACGTTCTGCATTGCATGTGAAGACTGTTTACACTCTGACAGAATATTAAATATGTGACTGAGACCTAATGTTTCGGATCTAAACGGTACACTGTGGGTCTCGACTTGGAACTTGACATCAGGAAGTATTTGTTCTCAGGTGTCGGATCTATCCAGTAAGCTGAGGGAGATGCGTCGGTACTGGATTCAGCTCCCTTTGGCACTTTGCGGCAAACTGGCACCTGCAGGCAGCAGTCAGGATAAATGCTGGAATGGTATCACTAAAGCCAGGTGAGGAAAACGCTGGAAATGTATGCATTAGTGATCTGTTGGTAGATGTTAAAATGAGCTTGAATCTAACCTATTACCTGTTTAATCTGTGTACTTTACTGTACCTCATATAAAGATTATACCTTAACTTGCCTGCATTAAACATTCAAGTGGACCTATTATGCTCATTTGAAATATTTTTATTCTTGCACTATGCTAGAGCAGCTTTGGATGATTCACATTTCAGAAGGAATCCCTTAATATTGTATATATCAGGCCTTGGTGCAGCCGCTCAGTTAATCCACTCTGAAACAAGCAGTTTTAGCTCCTCTTCTATTAACGTCCCCTTCACTTTAAGTCAGCTTCAGCAGATTGGATGTGAGGGTGGTGCAGGACATCGCACAGGAGTCTCCTAGGAGCAGGTGGAAGAGAGCCTGGCGAGGTGGAGATATGCGCTGAAGGAAAGAGAAATGAAAGTCAGTAGAATCAAGACAGAATACGTGTGTGTGGCAGGCGCAGTAGTGAAGATGCAAGGAGTAGAGGTAGCAAAGGTAGATGAGTTGAAATACCTGCGGTCAACAATCCAAAACAACTGACAGAGCACAAGAGAGGTGAAGAAGAGAGTGCAGGCAGGGTGGAGTGGGTGGAGACGAGGGGGTGATTTGTGACAGAAGGATAGCAGAACGGATAGAGTGAAAGGGAAGGTTTATTAGATGGTGGTGAGACCTGCTGTGATGTTTGGAGATAGTGGCGCTGACAAAAAGACAGCAGGCTGAGTTGGAGGTGGCGAAGCTGAAGATGGAGTGGCCAGGATGGACAGGATTAGAAACGAGTACATCAGAGGGGCAGCTCTGGTAGCGTGCTTTGGAGACAAAGTTAGAGAGACAATGCTGATGGTTTGGACACATGCAGAGGAGGGATAGCGGACATGCTGGACAAAGGATGTTGGCGCTGGCGGGCAGGAGAAAAAGAGGAAGACCACAGAGAAGATTCATGGATGCAGTGAAGACGGATGTGCAGAGGGTTGGTGCGGTAGAGGAGGATAGGCTGCAATGATCTAACCGCCAGAAGAAGTTCATACTCCATTTTGTGTTTTTCTTTTTCTCTTTATGTTTTTTTTTTTTGTTTGTACTACAATCCTTCATCCCCCATGCACTCGTTACTGAAAGGCAGGAAGGCAGTTAGACAACCAAGTACTCCCAAACTCTCTTCTCGCCTTCACCCATCAAATCAGCGTTGAATGAAACACTTTTTTGGTCTGAAATCTGTTCAGTGCAGCAAAAAAAGAGCGTTTCATTCCAGAGAGAAAACTTTCTTTTTTTAACACTTAAGAACTAGAAGGTGCTTCTGAAGGGAAGAGGAGAAAGGAGGAAGAAAGACAAACACCTAGTGTCTGATGAAGTTGCTATGATACGGGCCTCCTTGTCATGTTGAAAGCCATTTGTTGCGCTCGTGTCAAAACAAAGCAAGCAGCAGTTCTGAGCTGTTGAACTTGCATTTCTTCCACATACAGCGATTTGAAATCCCTCCTGAAATCCACATCCTGCAATACAAGTATTCACGGAAACAAAAGGAAATACCCCCGTGTGTCTCTCTGCCTCCCTTAATCCATGTGCAAATGGATTATAGAACAATCTGTTGATCCAGCCACACTCCTCACATACAAACGCATTCTCACCTCCCTTCCTTTAAACCGCTTGGATTAGCGCCAACTAAATGTCAAATATGTGCCTCTGTATGTGCGTGCGTGAATAATGTGAAAGAAGCCATGGAATAAAGATGAATTACTGACTGCGTGCGATAGAAGAAAATATGAAAACCGTGTGTGTGCCATTAATACAGCTCGCAGCTCCGCAGTGACATCTTGTGGATTTTGGTATAGCTCCATAAATATCAGACACAAAATTACAACAGAAACAATAACTTGTCATCATCATACATCTGCTTTCAGTGTGATTGTGTCATGGCGCCCATATTGAACCCCCAAATGATTACCGATTGTTGTTCTACAAGTAAAGCCTTCACCTGACAGGCTGTGTTTGTATTATTTTATGGGAAATTTTCCCGAAGCATCAACATTATTGTGATGCTGTTACGACCCTGATCCCGCTGACTCCATCCATGCAGTTCACATTTTGTAGTCCAAGATGGACTACAAAATGTGCACCCTACTTCACAGCATCCTTTCCTCCTCTTTGTTAAGGCTTGTAAAATTCTGTCCATCCATCACCATCGTCCAGTGTGTGTGTGTGTGTGTGTGTGTGTGTGTGTGTGTGTGTGTGTGTGTGTGTGTGGTATAAATTAATTTAATGTTGATCCTAAAGGCTGGGAATTCTGGCAACAGTGGATATAACTAATGCAAAGTGATTTATAGCTAACATTAAACGCACTGATCAATTAATATATCACATCATCTTGATTTAGAGGGATAACAGAAATCTGCAGTATGCTCCTCACATTTGTCAATAAGTAGATTTTATTGCGGCAGCTGTGGGTTTAGCAGCCTGTTGCTGAAAATTCAAAACATATCAGCGGGTTATGGCATGAAATGGAAAACACTCAGTTAATATTTACATGAGCTGCATCGCTTTGTGAGTTTTTCTTAAATTATTCTCTTGAATCTTTGGGTGGTGAGTAGCTATGAATTATGGGGTGTAATTATCCCCATTCCTTTCATAAAGGATCATCCAGTGTGTCCGATGCTGAAGGAGGTGATAATGAAGCACTGACTGACCTTTCCTCAGTATTTAGAGAATTCAAACAGCTCTTGTTATGGCTGCCACGCAGATACCTCTGGGTCACTTAACTCAGTTAGGAACCTTCCTAAGTGGAATTGACTATTCGACCGCACCCCCCAGTCTCCTGTGGAGTCAGTGCACAGCTGTCTCCACTTACAGGGTAGCCCTGATAGAAGCCTGTTAGGAGTTATTTGATGGAGGGATGGATTTGTAAATTTGCCTTGACTCTTTTTCTATAAAGATTTTTAGAGATATAAAGGTACCCGTTGTTTGGTTGACTGAAAGAGAGATTTAGGCCTAAATGAAAATGTGAATGGTAGACAAATGTGACCCAAATCTGGCACACCTACAAAGCTATTTGACCCTCTCACACAAGCTGAAGTTTTAGATTCTTGTTAATATAATATAATATTTCCCCCACAGCTTGTTTGTTCCTTATTTATTCCTACATTTAAAAAACATACAGCAGAAGAAAAAAAAATTACACCCCTGCTTGTCCGTTGCATCTGGACATGTTGATCTCTCACAGCTGGTTTCCCAGGCACGGATTCCTAGACTTGAAAATCTTAATTGGAAAAAGTATTTCTTCTAGGATTAGGCGTAATCCATGTCTGGAAGAACTAAGCCCTAATGATCAATGCTAAAAACACTGGCCCACAATTGAAATGGATTGCTTACTCCTGACGTAGCTGGGGTGGCTAACACTGAGGCGTAGGTGTCAGTCTGAAAGGGGTGTTACACAACCAGACTTTACACAGCTCCATCAGGAGCTACAAAGGGCTTTATATAATATTTTTGCCCCAAACACAGCACTCCTCATGACTTGTAATGTTCTTCAAAAATGTCTTGTTGGATATAAAGAATAAAATATTAAAAATGTAACATAATTTTTTTTTTAAAAAAGGTGAGCTTACCAGACCCCTGTAACTTAAGTCTACACAATAATACATTGTTCAAGCATAACACCCAAATCTCCAATCAAATCCTGCACTTTTGTGGTGCATTGTGAGCAAGGTTGATGCACAAAGGTGCACAAAAATATTTTTGCTTTTGCAGCATTGATTTTACTATTCACTATCTATCGTCGACCATAACATGACAGTCATGAGCCAGTGACTTGAGACATGAGCATGATGGTTCTTTTCCTGTCGCTTCTCATGGCCAATTAGGTACCTGCCAGAAGTGATGGGCGATGGTTTGGCCAATCAGATCAACAACCCAGAAGTGGAGCTCGACATCACAAAACCAGACATGACCATCCGACAGCAGATCATGCAACTCAAAATTATGAGCAACAGGCTAAAAAATGCGCTGGATGGCAATGATGTAGACTTCCAGGATGCAAGTGAGTCATCTTCTGATACAAGCAGAGTCCAGAAATAGTGTTATATATGTCATTCCTCTCACACAAAAAACACCGGTTTGCAGTCCTACAAATAGACCAAATGCACTACCTTTTTTATTAGGGGGTCTTATTCAATGAGTCAATGAGGCCTGGGATTTGAGGACAAAATACTCCTAATAAATGGTTTAATTAAAACATTAATTCCATTCATGAAGGTCACACGGACCCAATTACAGCCTGAAAAGTGAGAGCATATCAAGAACAGCTGAAGGTGACATTCTCCTTCACATGTTTTTAAATAAGTCTTTCACAACTTACCGTTAACAACGTGTTTTCCATCTCTCTCTTCCAGGTGATGACATCAGCGGCTCTGGAAGCGGCATGTGTGTAGGTGGTCAGTGTCCTCGGAACAGGCCGGGATTGTACGCCTACTCGCCAGACGACAACCGAGTCAGAGGCGCAGCCGTGTCCCAAACTGGCTTCTGTAGCCTGCTACTCCTGCTCCCGGCGACCCTCCTGCTGCTGCTGCTTCAGCGATGATGGAGCACTGCTGCCTCCAGTCAGGAGTTTGAAGTCTAAGGCAGGACTGAACCATGGGAAGGACAAACGGGGGTTCAGCTTGAGGAAGTAACTTTGCCAAAAAAAAAAAAAAAAGGAAAACATAAAAAAGAAACAAAAGGAGACATTTTGGGGAATGAGAAGACATTTTCATGGACTAAGGAGAGCAAAAACTGACTATATTCTTTATTTTACTGAGTTTTCATATGTCTTAGTTTGTTAGTGTGGGGTTTTTTTTTTGGATGAGGACAGAAAAAGGACGGAGACAAGGGAAACAAATAAGGAATGACAAAGAAGACTGATGAAAATAATGATGTCCATTTGTGTCCAGTCAGCAGGCTGCAGAGACCTGTGAAAAAATGTTCGGTGCCCTGATATATGGTGTGTTCACCAAGGTTTGTTTCTTTTGTTTTTTTTGTGTACCCTGTAAATGTTTGTGTACATTAGTTTAAAGGCTGGCATCATATCGAGCCATGAATGTACAGTATAATACTCTACCGGCAAGGAATTCCCCATAATCTGTGATGTTGTCGTCCAGACGTCTTAGTGTCGCTGCTTTGAGCAGACACATTCAGTAGGATTTGTTTGAAATATTACAGATAAATGAACACAACCCTGTCATGTATCAGATGTGCCGTGCTGTTTACCCAACCATTTCTAAATGGTTTTCAAAAGAAAGCTGAAACAACCACTTTTTTTTTAATAGCAAATCATTATCTTTGTGAAGACGTAAGCAGCCTCACTGAAGCTCTCAGAGAGAACACACAAGCAGTTTCCTTAAGTTCTTTTTTCTGAAGACAGAAAGCTACACATGATTGTTACGCATCTGGTTGCAGTAAACACACACACATACACATGCAAGCACACAACTCCACAGAGAAGATAAAGTCCAGATAATCTGGGGAATGCTCGCCTGTGTTAAGGCTGATATACGGTAGATCAAACCAAAGCTTATTACACACATGTGAGAACTCGTCACCAGGCTTTGCACTCCATATAATGTTTAAAGAATGCACCAGAAAGGAAACAAAAGGTTTCAGTTTACTTTTGTACATACGGGATATTTGCAAAATACCGCGTGCATTAGCCTGGTGATACTGTAGGTCATTTCCTTGGCATGCCTGTCCTCAATCTGCACTGCTATACTGGTACATATGGAACTTCTGATTCACGCAAATGTGTTACGCACACATTTTACACTCCGGGGCTGTGTATTAAGCCGGTTTTTATTCATCAGTGTATCCAATCACGCATTTCATTCATTAAACTCTGTTTGATTGTAGCAGTGGATTTTTTTTTTTTCATGGACAGTTTGATTTGATTAGCCCTCATTTAAGTCTGTGTGAAGAAATAGTTCAGCAATTTTCGCAAAATATGACTAGGCTTTCCAAGATTTTCATGAGAACATCAATAACACGTTTGTATTTATTTCTAAAAGTGACGCTACAGCCAACAGCCAGTTAGCTTAGCATTTAATATGAGTGGAACTCGGGGGGGTGGGTGGCACTTTGTCTTGGCTGATCGACGCAGTGAAAACCACACATTTTTGTTTTTGCACTTCTGTTTTTAAACGTTTTTTAACAACATATAATTGATCCAGCGCTGGGAAAAAAGTGAGTCAATCCCTCTACTTCACATCAGAAATAAACAGCCTGATACAAAAAAGTTACTGAGTCTCTATAACTAACTTCCACTTTATGAGCATTTTACAAGAGATGCATTTTTATAAAGCTTGAAATTATATTAAAGTTAAAAAAAATATGGTTAAGGGCACGGCCACTTTGACAGGTGGCTGTAACATGAGCTGTCTGCTTGCATAAATAGCAAAAATCCTGTTTGCTCTGTGGTTAATTGTACTAACCGTCTGAGAATTATGTTTGAGTGAAACCATAGACAGTGTTGAGGTTTTGCAGACATGCAACCACTAACCACGTGAGATTATCTTGTCTGCTGCTTTGGAAATGTAACAATCATGCTGACAGTGTCGGATCAAGTGAATAAGGCCCCATTCATACAGGTCTAGAGAGCAGTTGTGAGGGAAAAATTTGTATTTCCTGATAGATTCTAAGTACTTCTTGGAGGTTGATGGCAGTCGCTGGAAAAATAAATGTTAAAGGCATTGTCAGGCAGGCCTAGAGACTAGTTTGCAACCATCTGTTGCTAGAGAAATATGTTTATTTCCCCAAATGTTTGGCAAAAACCTCCTTGTGGTTGCTTTGGTTGCTAGCATATCGATGCAGTTGTGGTGTGAATGGAAGTGAGGGATTTGTCTACAAATACTGTCCAGCTACTATCCGAGCTGCAGCAAAACTGTGAAAAGTGCAACACAAATCAGAAAATTTGTGCTTTTTGAAAAATCCTGGCTGCATTGCTGAGGCACAACTTTTACTTTGAAAGCAAAAGCTCTCCGTTTCTGGTTTGTGTTTAACTTTTTCAAGTTGTAGCTCAGCTAGTAGTTAGCAAGTTTTTGCAGACAAACATGAAAACCTACAGGCAACTCTGGCAATCTGCTAGCCTGGAAACCAAAGCAGTCACTAGGAGGTTTTAGGTGCTGCAGCTTATTTGCAACCGATTTCATCCAGAAAGAACCAGCAACCTCCAGGAACCACTGGCAACTAGTTGGGGAATACACATTTTTCATCGAGTCTCAGAAATCTCAGCAGCAAAGTGCACAGAGTCTAAATACTTCTATAGGCCCAGAAGTCTTTTCCTCCTCATGGTTTAAAAAGAATGCAGGTTAAAGGCACTTCTGCACAGGCTTCACTTTTAAGACCCAGAAGCTATGTCCATTTTTTACTGCCCATGAGTGAAATGCAAGTATTTTATTAGTAGGTTACCTAGCACTAATTAGCGGGTATCTGCACCTGTGCAGTGCACCCAACAGGCTATAGCTGCATTGTGCTAATCTATCTAGCCACTATTAACTTAAAATTAGCATTCCACGCTGTTTGCCAAATATGGAAAAACCAAACTGAGTTTTCCAAACTGTCACCCAAAAAGCAATGTGTTACACCCATCTTTAAGATACTGGCAATGTTAAATAATGAGCTTTAGTAGTGCTACATGTATTTGATGAATTCTGACATCTTTCTGCACTTCATATAAAAGCCTTTCTGTTGATTTAAGCACCAGCTCGTCTGATCTAACCATTAACATGTAAAACTAAGAAAAAAACAAAAATGTGACTGAGCACCAATTTTTTTTTTCTTTTTGCACTGACAGCGCCTGACGCTTTGTGGCCATCGGATTCAGTCATGACTCACTGCCTGTTCCTGTTTACACTGCAGAGTGAACCGATGCCATATCCGCTCCCAAATATCATCCCACTCTAATCAAGAACATCAAATCTGGGATGATTTTGTTCTCTTTCTATTTAAAGGCTCGACTGGCTGGCTGCGCTACAGCTATAAATAAAAATACAGCGCTTTGTAACAGGCAACAACGGGCTTCATCTGGTCCTGCTGGGGGAAACGGGGTTGACGACAATCCTGTCTGCCGAGGGTGTCGAGTTACTGAATGATTCATTTTCCCGATGCTTTCAAATCTGATACGACAGAACGAAACGTAGCCCCAACAAATGGAAAGTTCACGGCAAAGTTTATGTTTATGAAGCAAGGTGAATGTTTCAGTGTACATGCCTCATATTTCACTTCTCAGTATCCTATGAATGCAATGTTTCCTGTCATGCAATTGTGAACGATATAGAAGTAAAAGTCGAATCTGAACTGAACTTTACCGACATGTTGGAGGACAAGTGTGCTATCACACTTTTGATTTCTACTCTGCTATGTCTAGACATGTAGACCAATCAACTTTCAGCACTGTGTCTGACTGCTCTGTCCCTGATCAAAGCTTATTCACCTCTACTGAGTCCCTCAGGAAGGAGGAGATGCCTCTTAGCAAAGGGCTGCATGACTCCAGCTGTACAATTTCAAAGGAGTAACAATAACCTTCGGAGACAATTCAAAAATTATTGTTCGGCTCATGTGGCAGCTAGCAGACCTGTAATCGATTTTTGGGTCTCCACCTGTGGCTGGAAGGAAATTATGAATGCCTCCAACTGCTGACTTTAAGATAAGAAGCGTCTCCCTCTATTTGTCTGCCTCTCGCTGACATGCACTCTCATATACACAGCTCTTTAGGACAGCGGTCAATATGAACAGGATGCAGCAGCCCCCGAGTGAAAGTGATTGTTGTAGGTTGTGGTGTGTGTCATAAAAGCTACTGGCAGCTGAAATGTCATCTTGAGGGACAGGAAATGGACCATCTGGGAAGAAAAGCGCAGCAATGTCACAGCGTTAAGAGGCACAGGATGAAGGAGACAGAAGGCAGGATGGAAGCCTAAAAAGTAAATTGATCCAATGCCTCCAGGGTTGAAAGTTGTATTTTTGAGTAACACAGAGTGACTTTTTTTTTTCATAGCGCATTTGTCATTACGCAAAACTTTTAGGTTTTTGCAGGAAGCCAAAACACTTAATGATGCTTCTTCTGAATGTGTTAGAAATTCAACTTTTCTGCCAGTGCGGTCAAAATTAAAATAACTGAACTAAAACTCTTATGTTTAATATTATGAATGTTTGCTTTCAGAGTAGTACGGTAGTCCAAATGCTTTAAATCTGCTGAGGGTTAAAGTTGGCCATACAGCTTAGGGAGAGACACAGATGTTTTCACTCTGGCAGATTAGCCCTGTGCTCAGGTTGAAGTGTACCTGCAAGAATGCTAAAACCGAATTGAGTTATCTCACCCTTAAAAGGCACTAAGAGGACATTTAGGGAAATGTCCATCAACACGGTCCTGAAAAGAGGTCTGATTAGTCAACATAAGTGAAAACACCAGTGTAGGTGAACCATAGTTGTTTTTCACTTAATCCTCTTTATCCCCTGTAACACAAGGCCACACACTCTAGTACTTGCTTTTTCTCCTAATACTGCAAAGGCTGTTTTCATGTATCAAATTAACCCCGGGGTCTCTCCCAGGGATGTGAAAGACTAGAAAACCACTCAAATTTTGTTTTCTACCAGAGGCCTTGGGCTGAAAGTCTGCAGAAAGCAAACACACCTACATAGAAGTTTTCTTTTTCCAAGAAAATGTAAATTTGAATTGGATTTTTGTAAATGTCTTTTAACTGTGGTATGTGGAGTATGTTTCTTTTTCAGGGACCAAAAATAAGATGAATCTTACAGTATCAGATGTAAACAGTTCTCTATGTACAAGTAGCTGCTGTTTAAAAATATATTTTTTTCTTGTGTGTGAGCATGGAAGTGTGCTGTCCATCAAGTGAGACCTTGGAGGTAGCTAAAATTCCCATTCTCTGTACTGCAGAAACCTCCCCCCCCCAGGACAAAGTCATGATAGATTTGTGATAACTTCTGCTCTTATTGAATACGGCCAACATCAAACCGGGAGTCTGCTCATCCTAAACTTGTGTTGCCACAAAGATTTTAATGATTAACTGTCATAACCCAGAGAGAGTAATGTAAAGATGAAACCAAGCTTTTCTTTGGATGTTGGCTGCCTCTGTCAAGATGAGCCCGCACTGCTTCAATAATGTTGAGGTTCGGGCTCTGGAGAGGTCAGTCCACGGCTGATAGTGCGCCATTGTGTGCTTTTCTATCCAGATATGCTTTTACTGTACTGGCGTGATAATGTTTGGGATCATTTTCGTGCTGAAAATGAAGCTGTTTTTCAGATCAAAATTTGAGGCTAGTTTTCTGAGTTCATAGTTCCGTCAGTTTTGACAAGAACACCAACACCAGTGGCTGAAAGGCAGCTTGACTGAGGCTCCACTGTGTTTTACTGTGCTGTAGGCACTCGCTGTTGCATTTCTCTCCTGAACTCCTTCACAGGTATTGATGGTGATTTGAACCACAAATGTCAAATTCTGATTCATCCACTGATTTTCATTTCAGTTTTTGTGGAATTTGGTATACCTCAGCCTTTTCTCCATTTAACTTCCATAAGAGCGGCTTCTCGACAGCCACCCTTCCACTGAGACCATTTCTGATGAGACTTCAGTGAACAGTAGATGGATCCGCTGAAGGACCAGATGCATCTCTCAGGTCCTGTGTCGGGTCTTTGCTGGATCTCTTCCTATTTCTTAAGGACATGTTTGAATGATATCTACAGTATATTGATATGGACTGGGTAATGTGGTAGGAATGAAAGGATGCCACATCGTTTGATGAAAATGAATCTCCTCCCAGATCTGGACCAGGGCATCAGTGAGTTCCTGGACACTCTGAGGTGCAACCTGGTGGTGTTGGATGGACCAAAATATAATGTCCCAGAGGTGCTCTATTGGATTTAGGTCAGGCAAGCGTGGGGGCCAGTCAGTGGTGTCAATTACTTCATCCTCCAGGAACTGCCAGCATACTCTTACCACATGTGGCCGGGCATTGTCGTGCAATAGGAGGAACCCAGGACCCTGTCACAGGTGCTCAGGGTGAACCTGCTGTCATCTGAAAAGCACAGGGTGCCAGTGGTGGACCTGTCAATTCTGGTATTCTATGGCAAATGCCAGTCAGGCCCCATGGTGCTGGGCAGAGAGCACAGTGCCCACTAGAGGACATCGGGGCCTCGGGCCACCCTCATGAAGTCTTTTTCTGATTGTTTGGTCAGAAACATTAACATCAGTGAGCTGCTGGAGGTCATTCTGTAGGACTCTGGCAGTGCTTATCCTGTTCCTCCTTGCACAAAGGAGCAGTTATCGGTCCTGCTGATGGGTTAAGGACCTTCTACAGACCTGTCCAGCTCTCCTAGAGTAACTGCCTGTCTCCTGGAATCTCCTCCATGCTCTTGAGACTGTGCTGGGAGACACGGCAAACCCTCTGACATGGTGCGCCATCCTGGAAGAGTTGAACTACCTGAGCAGCTCTGTAGGGTCCAGGTATCGCCTCATGTCACTGACCCTAGCCGTATGCAAAACTAGGGAAAAAACAGTCAAAAAGATGAGGAGGGAAAAAAATGTCAGTGGCCTCCGCTTGTAAAACCGTTCCTGTGTTTGGGGTTTGTCTCATTGTTGCTCCTCTAGTGCACCTGTTGTTAATTTCATTAACACCAAAGCAGCTGAAACTGATTACAACCCCCTCTGCTATATAACTAGTCAATATCCAAGAAGTTTGATTGATTTGATGCTATACTCTGATTAAAAAGTGTTCCTTTCATCTTTTTGAGCAGCATATATACATAAATGTGTGTGTGTGTGTGTGGGGGGGGGGAGACGAACAGTCTCAGTCAAAACCCTGGGGGATGCTAAACCAATAGTTGAGGAGCATTAGTCCTCCGGTTTTATCAGGAGGATCAAACATCATTATTGCAGCAATATGCTTAAAGACTCTTGAGAAAGACCACAACTCACATCCCATCATAATGAGGTTTTAGCCATTCAATGTCACAGGACCAAAATCACTTTAAGTTTTAATTGGCTGCGGCACTGCTTCTTGACCACTGGGTGTCGCTGTCCCGTCACGCCAGCCGCCGTGCCGGGGTGGGGGGAGACCTGACCATTGGGCATTCATCTTGGGTCAGGTGGAAAAGAATGGGTGATTGGTTTACGAGCCGACATTCTCTCTCCTGATTGGGCAGAAAGGTGTGAGAGAAAAGACGCTGAGAGGAGAGAGAGCGGATCTCCAGCAGGAGTCTATCCCCTCCAGTACTCGCTGGCTGTGCCGGCTCAGCACACACTCACACAGACTGAGGACTGAGATGTGACTGCTTACCAGAGGAATACAGCGTGTTCCAGTGGGATTTTTCTCTGTCAGCAGGATAATGGGAGAGGACGGGCGGGGAGTCAGACTGGCCATCCCGGCCACTTGGGTTGTTCTGATTCTCTTCACGGTTACTTCAGTGCGCGCAGTGGAAGGTAGGTGTGCAAAAGAGGGGCATCTTCCAGTGTTCCAGCTGGCGCAGGGTGAATTAATTTATGCACAGTGGGTGAA
The DNA here is from genome assembly GCA_034780415.1 of Cichlasoma orientale. Classification (NCBI taxonomy): domain Eukaryota; kingdom Metazoa; phylum Chordata; class Actinopteri; order Cichliformes; family Cichlidae; genus Cichlasoma; species Cichlasoma orientale. The sequence goes on along the minus strand of JAVDPK010002784.1, from coordinate 86,156 downwards.
GCAGGAGACTTCTGAAGATGTGATATCAACTAAGCTTTATTAGAGACTTGGAGTTTAACATTATACAGAGCTCCACACATATTAGGAAGAAACTTGAGACTGCTGCAGGATTTAGCACAGCAAGTTTTCTGGTCCTTCATGGTGAGCTGGGTGTGTTTGGGGTTTAATAAGAGGACTAATTGCCTTTCAGCAGCGGACCAATTAGTGCTTTATTGGGAATACTGACAGTTATTGCTGTGCACACATGCACGAAATGACACAGAAAGCAGTCCCTTTGTGCTTCTCTAATTTATTCCATGTTCTGCTTTGATGCAGTAAATGCAGGTAAATGCCCCAAATATCAAGTTTTTTCCAGGACATAAAAAAAAGACATAAATCACATTTATTACTGAATTTATTCACATGCCACATGAATAAATTCCATCAAGTTTCTCACACAGTCCATAATGTCTCCTGATATACTGTAAAAAATGTGCTGTTTAATATCAAACATTACCATGTTTCTCCCTCCTGAGTGCACTGTTGTAGCTATTTTATCACACAGGCTGCCACTCACCTGGAGCAGCAAAGTGAATCATAATTATAGCTCACAGGTGCTCACTGGCTCCTTACAGTTGCTTCCACCTCCCCCGCTGCTCCTTCTGCTGCTCCTCCCTAACATGACCTCTCGCTCCTCCTGCTCCCCCCCGAAGCGACATCTCCCCGTGCTCCTTTCCAAACATCACCTCGTGCCTCTTTTGTTACCATAAACCTCTCTGAGTATGATCTCCTGCTACTCTTCACAAAGCGTCCCACCGCACCTCTGTCTCTAACCACTGAGCTCCTGTAGCCAAGCATCACGTTGTTTTGCTCCTTCTCCATCCATCACCCGCTGCCCCTTATTTTACTTCCCTTCCAGCATCTCCTTCTGCTGGTGCTCTCTCCTCTCCGTATTTTACTCATGCAGCTTACCCACTCACTATCTAGTCTTGTTCCTGCTCCTTTTCTGAGAGCTGATTTCTTCTACACCCCAATCAGAAACATCTGCTTCTCCCTTTGCTTTCCTGCTTGTCCTCTACAGATATCACCTTTTTTTTCATGCTTCACCCCTCCAATTAAAACTCCCCTCTGGTGCTCCTCAAGCATTACCTATATATATATTTTTTTGGGCTGTTTTCCCTCAAGCATCCCAGCATCGTCTAGCGCATCAGCACTTCTCCAGGTGAATTCTTTTTTTTTTTGCCCCCCCAGACATTTCATCTCAGTCCTGATGCTCCCCCCCACAAGAGTTTCCCTTGTTGCTCTTCTGCTCCCTTTTGTGCCTTTCTTATTGTTGGTGTGCCTTACTTCCCATTGATTCCTCATCTGTTCCTCCCTTTTCTCCTCTCTTCTATTCCTGCTCCTCCTCTTCAAGCATTACCCCTTCCCCTTCCTCCACAAGCATGACTTCTTGCTCCTTCCCTTTCTCTTCCCCTGGCATCACCTGCTGTGTCGCCCCTTTGTGGTCCCCCCCTCCTGCTTCACCTGCTGCTCTTTCTCACACTCCACCGACTGCTCGTGTCACTCCTCTGACATCCCTACCTGGTTGCTCTTGTTGCTCCTCCTCCTCATGTTCTCGCCACTGCGGCTCTTCCTCCTCTGCTTATTTTTCTGCATTTTCTTTGCCAGTGTTCAAACAACTAAACCAGTCATCCCTTGAATTGCTTTTGCTTTCCCTCTCCCTCTCCATCCACAGTCAACCTCCACTCCCATGTCAACACTGCTGCTGTTGCTTATGGAAGTGCTAGATTAGTCTACTGCTGTGTTTTAATGGTGCGCGTAATGACAGGCTTCGTACCAACTCTTTCCCATTATGAGACATGTAAATGTGTTGAAGGGCAGCTCTATTTTGATTAAACAGAATGCTGTTGCAGTCTCTCTCTCTGTGTGTGTGTGTGTGTGTGTGTGTGTGTGTGTGTGGAGGAGGGAGAGGTAGGAGGTATAGCTAGAGCGAAGAGACAGATAGGTACAGTGTGGGTGGTGGGTTGTTTTGTGGTCATGGTGGCCTTTTCATGGTAAGTAGGCGCCTAATGAACTGATGTATAAGCCGATCTGAGTTTGTTGGTGTTAAAAGAACCACAGCTGACACAGTCACTGTTATTATCTGTGCTTTGTGTGCACTGTTGCACTTCACTCTCTCTCGGACTTTTTCCAGAGCCCACCTGATGCTTGCGCGGGGCTGATGCTCTTAACTGATACCATTATCAGCAGATTATATAGAGGTCTTTAAATACCAGTGCAGACATGCATACTGCATGTTTTAAATAAGATTTTACTGTTATTGTCAGTTATTTTTCTGATTAATAAGTCATTTGGTCAATCAAATACTGCAAAAATTGCAATCTCACAGAATGCCAGAAAGTGCATTTATTTAACAGTTAGTTGTTTTTGGTTTGGAACTCCAAAATAAATGAAAACATGACTCTCATCAAAATCACCAAACTACTTCAACTTTATTATTATTAAGTATTTGGCTGCAACTGACAAATATTTTCATGATAAGAAAATGGTGGAATTTCCGAAAGCCTAATGAGGCACGCTCCTTTTATCCAGTCATTCTTCCAACCCTCTAAGTGATTCAGCTGACATCACCTTTTTGAAACCCTGTTTTTTTTTTTGGGAGCCAGAATTGATCATATTTGAACCAAATATGCATTCTCTCTCAAAGCTACCAGATGGTGATAGGTGTGGTTGCAAAAAGACTTCCGGTTCTGTAGAAGTCTATGGGGAACGCGACTTTCTGGCTGATTGAAATGCTAAGTGCTAATGGAAACGGTACAAAAAAAGGTTTTAAAAAAGGGCTAGAAGGACCAGATGGATCTTACAATTAAATATCTTGCTTACCTGTTGAACTGAGCCACATATCTCTACCAATCAAGGTAGGCTAAATAATTCATAGCCGTACCAGGTTAAATATGATTCTGTGCTCTCCTGCTGGTATATGTTGGCAGTAGGAAATGGGCTTCCCCGTGTCGCTCTCCGTTACTCTGCTGCTGTTCTATCAGTGCCACCACACAATTAACAATTAGCATTATAGTGGGAGGATATCGTTGTGTGAATATCAACTACAGCATTAAATTGAACTGAATTATAAACCCTCTCCTCCCCTCGAAGCATCCGCCGGGTCTAACAGCGTTTCTGGCAGAAACCCTGCTGAACTATAACATAATCCGAGTTAAGTAAAGCAGCAAAACTCCACATTGCAAAACACGATTTGCATTTTTTTTGCTTGAAAAGTAACTAAAATGGGAAGTCTTTTGTTACACAGTCACTTTATCAGCGTTATATTTGTGAGATGTGTCAATATTTTTGACAACAAATACCAGACAAATGCGTCATTACACACTTATTGATATCTGTAGCAATTTCTTTTTACCCCAAGCTGCTATTGATATTCTTTAGAAAGGATTTTATCTTGATCTGTTGTTTACAAAGGCAGCCATAAGCAGCTTTGTAAAAGCGTGAAGCCAGGCAGCTTTTGCAGATTTGATAAAGAGTTGAGATGCACGAAAATATGCCAGCGTACTTGAAAAGTTTGCATTAGAGACATGAATGTAAGTACATTATTCTGGCTACTGCCTGCCATTTCTGTAGCCTGAAAATGCTGTTCAATGACCTTTTGAGTCCTCGGGTTTTCACCTATTCAGCGAGCCCAGAATGCAGTGCAGTAAACACAGTATTTGACCCTGTTATTTTGAAAGTCAATGCAAACCCTGACCCAGCGGATATTGTTGGGTATAACTGCTACATATCCCACAAACAAGCCTTGGGAGGGGTGGCAAAGTCATCTGTGTCTGAACCCAGTGCCCAGTCAGCAGCAGATTCTCTCAGTGAAGTTGCTGATTTGTGTCAGTGTTGAGTGTCGAGGGGTCGACGAGTTAATTTCCTTTGCCTTTGAAAGAGCTGCTGTATGCTGTCTAATTAGAAATAGCACTGTGCACGTCCTTTCTTTTCATAAACTATCCTTTCCCCTGAAGCCCAAACACGGCCATCCTGTGCCCATCTGCCACCTTTTGTGAATGCTAAAGGTTAAACATTGTAGGTACTGTCGTGAATAGTTGCATTACCATAGCAAACTGCAATGTGAGGTTTTGTTCAGTGCGTGTGTGTGTGTGTGTGTGACAAATGAACAAATGATCTCCTTGGGTAAACCTATCATGTCCTTATTGCAAATAGATATGCAGATGACAGCACTGCCAGCACACACACTCACACAGGCAGGCTCACACATCTATATGCTGCAGCCTGCACCGTGCTCTGTGTGCTCATGTTTTAAAGATGCTGTTTCTATATTCATCTGGTGACAGGTTATCAGTGTGACAGACAGATAGTTGAACTGGGGAAAAGTAGGAGCTTGGAAGAGGATCCTTTGCACCAGTCCTGAGGCTTTTACTCCAGTGTTTCGTGGTCTATTTTTCCTCAGGGCCTGCCTTCAGTATTAAATATTTATTTTCTCGCGGCATTCAAATTGTTTCAGAATAAATTTGCTTTTTCTTCCTCGCTCGGAACCTGTGGGATTATTTACCTTTTGCTGAGAGACTCGGAGTCCTGGGCTTTGGTGCTGTATTTCCCACAGTGAGTTGGGCATTAAGAGGCAATTTTAGATCAGTCAGTCTAGTATTAGACACTGCCCTCCTCTGCAGCCACGGGCTGTCAGACTTCACTATCACAGCTTTCGGTGGTTCAGGAAGTCATTTCTAACAAAACAAGCCCAATGTTTACTGAGATGCGATTATTATATCAGTGTGAAAATATATCCTTAACCATGAATCTTCACACCTTGGCTGCAAATTTTCACACAACTCAACAGCCCTGTCCTTATATTCAGGAAGAGCTTGTTGGTCTTCTGCATCCGTGATGAGTCACATCAGTTACTGAGGGGGGGGGGGGGGGGGGAAGGTATTTATTTATATTTTTAATGT
>JAVDPK010002784.1:70210-81206 GCA_034780415.1 Cichlasoma orientale | reverse complement strand
CCCCCCCCCCCCCCCCCCCCCCCCCCCCCCCCCCCCCCCCCCCCCCCCCCCCCCCCCCCCCCCCCACGGATGTAGGTAGAGTTTTAATGTGTACTTTTGGCTGCATTTTCATACCAAATGTTTGGGTCACATCCCTGTCTGATGATTACAGATGCAGTCTGTACAACATGTTCTGGGCTTGAGGAGTCCAGGTTGGGTCTTAAGTGAAATTGCAAATCCTTGAGAGCACTACTAAACAAAGTTACAAGTCTGCATCAGTAAAATCCAACACTTGCGAAGCCTTTTAAATGCTGCAGATTCCTTCCACTTATGAGAGTCATGAGGTTTCCAGTAAAAATGGGCCAAACATATGAGCCATAGATATGCATGAATATGCATGGTAAGAATGTGGCACCTCGTGCATCCCCCAAACCTGGCATACAGACATTTTTCTAGAGTCGGCTTTATCGTTCCTCTTGTTTACATTCCAGTTGTTATGTTCCTGTCTGTGATCTTTTCATTTTATTCTCAGCTTCCTGTCTTTTCTTTTTTGACATTTAACAATAATGACTTGAGATATCACTGCCGTGTTGGTTTACAGATATGTGTGATAAATTAATGTTACTGGAGCTATAAATAGCCACAGCCATGTGTAATGGTCTCGCAAAAAGACAGCTGTTCTGCTGTTGGGAACCCTGTCGACGTGAGGCAGTCGGTGAAAGCGCACTTTTTCATCTCATTGACAGTGAAATGGCCACAAGTTAATTTTACACATATGTTTTATGGATATGCAGCCAGTGGATGTGAGACTCATGCTCCCTGTTCTGCAATGACTGAGATTTATGTAGTGGAGCCAGGTGTACTGCGGCTTTGTGGCTTTTTGTTCATGTCACTTTTCACGGTAACTTTTGGGTTTAAGATGTTCTCCCCGTATCTGGGTGTGGTGGAAAGTAGAAGCATGGTGGAAAATGGGACAGATCCAGCCTTCCATCCATATTCTGCTGCTTATCTTGAGTGGGGTCAGAGGTAGCAGGCTAAGCAAAATATTCCAGACATCCTTCCCCAACATCTTTTAGTTCTTCCTGGGGCTTATGAGATACACCCAGGCCAAATGAGGTATATAATCCCTCCAGCAATGTTTTGGGTCTACCCCTGGGTCTCCTCCTAGCAAGGCATGCCTAGAAAACCCCCAAAAGAAGGTGCCAGGAGGCATTCTGATCAGGTATCTGAACCTCAGCTGGGTTCTTTCAGTGGAGCAGTGGCTCAAATCTGAGATCTCCCCAGATGTCTGAACTCCTCACCTTATCTCTAAGGCTGGCGTTACACTCACTAGCAGACACACATGCAGACAAATATGGACACCATGGATGAGCAATTCCTTTTATACTTTTTTCAAGTCAACTCGCAGAGCTGGCGCATTGTAATGTATCACACTGGGACAGTTTTTGGCTTTTCATATCTGGCCCTGGGTACAGACATTATGTTTTCAGGTTGTCTGCCGGTCTGTCCTATTTTCATAAAAACAATTTGCCTTGAATGTCGCGAGGGAATTTCTTGGATTTTGGCACAAAGATTTTTTGAGCTTAAGGATGAACTCTTAGATTTAGTTGGCCAAAGGATCTGTTTGACTGTTCCATTTCTGCAATGCAATATCTCTTAAACGCTTCAAGGAATTTTCTGTCACAAACTTTAACATAATAAACCGCTTAGGTTTCGGTGGTCAGATGTCACTGTGACCTCATGAAACACATTTCAAGAACTGATAACAAAATTTCACACAAATGTCGTGGAAAGCGTCACAAAAGGAATTCATTCTGTTTAGTGAATACAAATGTGAGAGACTGTTGTTTAACAACCTTTATGGTGGAAATCCAGCATTGCTTCCAATTGAAAATGGAAATGTGAATGAAACGCACCAAATGCTCCCAGTCAGATGTAAAGCAAAAACACTGCAGTTCATGGTGGGTGCCTTAACCCTATATGCTGTAATATCATATGGATGTCGTTAAAAGTGACACTTATGATATTTGTAATACCAATACGTGTGTGTGTGTGTGTGTGTGTGTGTTTTTCCCCCAGTACCTTAGGTACTGTAGGTAGTGTATTTACTGAGGCTGCAATTTTTCCAGAACTGACGGGGGGGGCAGCACCATCTTCACATGCTGAAGAAGAAAACCAGCCACTAATATTAACTCTTTTATTCAAAAGTGAAGTACATGGGATGAGCATTTAGTTTTGGTATCAAATGGTGGTACTGACTACTAACATTTCTGGTGTCATGGCATCCCTAGTGTGTGTGTGTATATATACACACACAGTACCAGTCAAATGTTTGGACACACGTGAATAAAGTATATAGTAGGATCTCGTTTGGAAAAGGTCATCAGTTAGTCCTTTCAGCAACAAGTCAGTCAAATTTGATGATTTGACAGCTTTCTCCTGTTCAACCTTCTCTTAAAGGCGCCATTTTTTTAAGGTTATTTAATAGAAAAAAAATTGTACTCATAAATATACATTTATTCTCATAAACTTAGAATTAATCCTTTAGTGGGTTTGTGGAAGCAGCCGTGTTGCCCGACCATCTTGAATACAGTGGCTGAGATGGACATTGCTGTTACACCTAATCATATTTTATGTACATGGCTAGAGGCCCACCGCATACATAGTACACCAAAAGTGGAAGAGACGTGAGACGTCGTGACAGATTACGAGAGATTTTGGCACCGTAGCCTTTCCCGGATGGAAAGAGTTGCAGAGATTTTAAAAGTGACGCCAAAGTCGCCTGCTTGGTGGTCGATTGGTAATTCAGCCTAACAGTCTAAATGTAATGTTTTTGATCTCTCTTGGCTGAATAAAGTACAGTCACGGGCATAATGCTAAAGCTAGTTTTATTAGCAGCCTTACAGTACTTTTAATGTTCTACAGCGGTTCCCATAGCTACTGTAGGATTATGCACTGGAATTGGGAGGAGGTAAGAAAACAGAATTCCGTTGACTGCGATCTACTGACATCTAGTGGTGAGATTTTCCACGCTGTACCTTTTAAGTAAGTTTTTTTTTTATGTATATCATTATAAACTATGAGCAAACTATGAGCATTTGATAGACTGAACAGTTGATGACTCATTAAAATTGACAGACTACTTGAAAAGATTAGTTGAAGGTCTGCTCCTATTTAAAGGTAAAATGTAACGAGTGCAGATGTTCCAGCATGGTTAACCTTGGCATGGGAAAGGCTGATTTTATTTTATTTTAACGTGGTTAAAAAAAAGTGGTGTAAATAAAAACACAAGACAAATAAGCATCGCACTATATAGCTTAATCACTCAGTATAAAATCCATAAGAGCCATTCAGCATCTAAACCACCGTCAGTGCAGACATTTAATTAAAATCACCATTTCTTCTCTCTAGCTGCCATTGCTGACATGTTTAAAGAAGCATAAATTGATTTTAGTTGTAGAGGAAGACAGAAAGCTTGCACGATATCAAACATTTCACTACATAAATTCCACAGGTTATTTGCATAACAAACCAGTCTAAATAGATTATGTTTCTCAGATATGAAACTATAATTGATACCGTTAGGGAACAGAGCACTGGTGGGAATAAAGGAATGAAAGAATCCTTTGTTTTCACCTAAAATTCTCCCTTTCCTTTCACTGGGGTCCATTATACTGTCACTTCAGCTAATTTGCAGCTCAAAGAGTCACATCAATACACCGCTATGTTAGACAGACGGCAATGGCGTGCTCCTTGAGTTGTGCTGTCTTCTGTATTGATTCTTTTTTTTCTTTCAACATGCAAGGTAAGCGATAGCATCAATTACCCTTTGTTTCAGACAAAGGCAAAATAATTTCTCTTAACTCTTGTGCTAGACTAAACTAATAAAAAAAAAAAAAACAACCCTTAATTTACTTTGGCCTCAGGCCCCCCCACCGACTAGTTAACAACTTTTATGGTGGAAATCCAGCTTTGCTTTTTGCTAGTTAAACCAGCTGAGGGGAAAAAAACCTAGATTTTTTTAGTTATGCCTAATTTGTATTTAAGAAACCAAGGGGTGACTTCCCATGGTATTTAATATAGTGTATAGATGTAGACTGAATGGGTGGAATTGCCAGAAGGCAGAATAGCAGGCATAAAGGAAAGCTACAAGTACATCCATGACAAGGATTCAAGGAGGTCAGCCACAGCCAAATCCCTTCACAGGGTAAGACAGCTCACCTGTAGGAATACAACCCACACTGTCCTATCAGTCAGTACCCAGATAGAAACAGTGGCTGCTTCTTCTTTCAGCTGCTCCCTTTAGGGGTCGCCACGGTGGATCATTTGCTTCCATCTCACACTATCTCCACCATCCTCCTCTGTCACACCAGCCCTCTGCATGTCCTACCTTCCCTGTCTCTGTGGTCTTCCTGTTTTCCTCCTGCCTGCCTAGCAGCTCCATATTCAACATCTTCTTTTATCCAATATATCCACTATCCCTCCTCTGCACATGTCCAAACAGATGACAAGTGGCTGACATTAAGAAATTATACCAGTGGTTAGAAAAGGACAGCCCAGCTCGTGGCAGCGCAAGAATCGGGTCCATAGCCACAGGTTTTTACCTCAGCAGACACAACCCAGGGTGGAGGCTGTCCAAAGATACTCCTGAGACACATGGTAGCAGGATACAAAATGGAAACACTAAGAGGCATAACAAAGTGGGATAATGTGCAGGAACACCTGTGCCACGTATGGATTTAAATCCCCAAGTCCTGATGGGTGATGCATCTGAAAGTGGCTGAGGACAGCAGGGCTAAGATCTTGTGGCACTTCGAGTGCCAGACAGACAAACAGCTGCTGGCCAACCAGTCAGACATAATGGTGGTTGACAAAGAGCAGAAGACAGCAGTTGTGATAGATGTAGTAATCCCAGCTGACAATAACATAAGAGAGAGGGAGCACTGAAAAGTATTGAGGGCTGAAGGGAAAAGGTGACGTCCAAAACCTGAGCGCTCTGTCCAGCAGACAATACGCGCAACCCTCAAACTACAGCGCTTTATAAATTAATAAATGGCAATGAAGACTCTTGTAACAAAGTGAAAGAATGTGTTTTTTTTTAAATAAAGCTTTCAAACAATGGTTGCTCTCTTGTCCATAGCAGAAATATCAGGCTTTGACTCTACAGAAGGATTCTCTTTTTGCTCTGTTTTTTTTTTTAACGCCGCGTGTTGCATTCTGCAGCTATGAGCTTTAGACCTTTATAGCTCAGCATATGATTGAACATAATGGCCCATTATTTATTTGCTGGTTGCGAGTGGGCCCTCTGCCAGCCTCTTCAGGGCTCCTGCCGTGGGCATATGGTCTCACAGATAGCCGTGCTGGATATTAAGGAGTGTGTCACCGTTGGAGCAAAAGCAAAGGGGGAGAGGACATAATGGGTGAGACGACGCACATCAGTTATTCTGCCTCACCTTGAAAAGGTTGCAGAGAAATGCCTGATCAGAAGATTTATATTGTTTTTTTGTTGGTTTTTTTTAACCGGATATCAGTGTTAAGCATTGTAGTTGCCAAAAAACATTAAGAGGGTTTTTGTATTTTCATTACTGATTCACTCGTTACTTTTTCAGTTTAGAAGAATTTGCTGTTCCCCTGATTTTCCTATCTAGGGATTTCTTAAGGTGAAAAAAAAAGGTTTATGTTGGGCACTATTATTTTTATGTTTTTTTATGTTCTTATGTTTTAAGAGCTGCCTGGCACATAAGCTGAAAATGATTTGCATTATGCCCGTCTGACATCCCTTAAACAGTCTTTTAGTATAAGGGCTGTGAGTGACAGGTGGTATAGCGTTTTGCTCTGCTCATCTTTAATTACTTGTACGGCACATCTTTAAGCTTATTAAAATTAGTGATATAGACACAGATGTTTTGTGTAGCAGGCTGTCAGTTTTTATTGTTGCTGTTAAGTTGGGGGAGTTTTCAGCAGGGGAGTTGACTTTCATTCACCTGAAGTGGGCATTCCAGAAACTGCATTATTAATTTATTTTTTGTCTTAGCACCTCCTCTTTGACAAGACTGTTTTTCAGACTATTTAAAAATCACTTTCCAGCTTTTATATTAATTTGAAAAACCGTGCCATCCCATAGTTTTAGCGCTCCACCTGCACAGTCTTCTGTTCCTATTTCAGTTTAAACCTTATCAGCTCACGCTAGGTCGACCAAGCGTCTGTGCTCTTTTATAGAGTTAACTCGGCTTGACACTCGCTCGGTTTCATTCGCACCTGTCTTTTACAGCCACGGGCTTCTGTTCTGTTGGCTGCTAAGCTGCTCTGCTGGAGCAGTGGGCCATTCAGTGCCTCTACTGAGGGGACAGAAGGAAAGTGACCGCAGGAAAAAGATGGATTATTGTTCAGGTCCGACACGCGTACTCTCGCTGTCGACTTTTGTCTGGCAAAATGTCACGCGCTGTAACGGCGCGTGGATCGTGACCCCACAGACCGTGCTTCTGGTGGGTTTGTATTTCCCTCTCGTTCTCCTCGCAGAAGAAAAAAATGTGGACACAGCTGGGGCAAAGCAAATACCACGGCAGAGGAGGGACAGGTAGGGGGAGCAACCAAGCCAATTTTACTTGTCAGCAGTTATGATGGCAAATCTCCTGAGAGATGGTGAGAGCAAAAGAAGACGGAAAAGGACAGAAAATCAGTTAAAGCAAGAAAGAGACATAAAAAGACAATGAGCCCGGTGTTTAGTCCTCGGCAGGTTGATATATGGCGCAGAGAGCTAGTAAGTGTAAAGTTCATCCCTCTGGGGGCCATTTTAACAGGTTCTTTGTATCTGGGTAGCTGTTATCAGGCTTGTAATCCAGCCTGACAATTTCTTCCTGCTGTACAAGTTGAGTCATAAAGCTGTGAAGCGTACATGTGTGCACTGGTAAATGGCTTAAGGTTGTCCCACAGTCCTAAACGGGCAAACTCGTGATCATGATTCTTGAGATAATTGGAAATAAGGAGAAAACAGTTAAACACTGGAAGCAAACACAATGCACCATGTGCCTCAAGCCCCAGATCCACTGATAAAATTAATTTCAAAATAATTATTTATTCATTGTAGTTTTGGTCTGAACTCCTGCTGCAGGATACAGAGTGTGGCACATCATTTGTATGATGTTGTTCTTTTTTTTTTTTTTTTCCGAGGCACAACCAAATTAATACACAGCAGACAGAAATTTGTTTTGCACAAATTAATCACTCAAAAATTCAATTCCAATATGAGCTCTCATTGTAGACAGATTCCATTAAGGAAGCATCTACAAGCACTAGACCAACAAATCTGTGTACTGACTGGGGTATGATGCCAATCTGAGGCACACATTATCAACTGCACTGTAAGAGTATGATGTTTATAAAGATTCCCATGAAAAAGCCTCTAAATTTCAGCTTTGCAGAGCTGTTATCGTCATACAGTGTGCACTGTACAATATATTTCTAATTTATTATTATCCAATATTCAAAACATTGCTGGGTTTGAAACAACTAGAACTGCGATATAGCTATCGATATAGAACTTTTCCCAGTTACAGTGTGGTGGCAAATGGATTATGTTCAGCACAAACAGTTTTTTCAATGGATGAATTCACGAGTTGCTCTCAAGAGGAAGGAGGTGGGCCGTGATGCAGCAGAGCTTTGATAGTGGATTTTAGTTTTTTTTTTTTAACTTGAATGTCTTCAGTCATCTAAAATAAGATGGCTAAACACAGAGATGTGAGTGCTGCAAGCAAATGTGAAAAACCCGGCGATACAGACGCAGCCCGAGAATCCCGGCGGCAAAACAAAACAAGCCGAGCAATGATGCAGTCGAGAAAAACTGGACTTTAATATTTCCAGTGTTTATCTTCACTGTCTGCAAATATCTCTCAACTATGTCCAAAAATGTAGTTTATTGAACTGTTTCTGGGACATAAACTGCAAATAAAGAATGCACTGTTTTGCTCTCGGCTATGAGGGGGAAAAAAAAAAAAAACAGCGGTCAGTGTCAGTGACGCACGCCTTCGGGGTGAAAGCTGGACAGTCGGCCAGCAAAGTTTCTTTAAAATCATAGAAATGTACAGTATGCTGCTTGAAAGTGGCTGTAAGCAAAGAGCAGAATGTGTCATTTTTAACACTTGGGTTTGTGGCGTTCATAAAAGCTAAAATTGCTAAATCAAAAGTCAGTAAAATAAAAACCCAAAACATCTACAATAAACAAGTGATAGAAGGGCAGGTCGTACAAGCTTAAAGAAAGTCAGCTGACAAACAGAATCTTGTCCCGACTGGTGACAGTTTAATAATATATTTCTTAGTGTTCATAAATGTGAGCTGGATGAGAATCGGTGATGGCATAAACCTCATACATAATTCACTCTGCGTTGCTTTTTGGGACTCAAATGAAGTCAGAAAACCACAGCAAAACAGTAACAGTCAGTTGGAGAGCTGATTTATACCTTTGCACTGACAGACTGTTCTTCAATAAAAGATAGTAAGCGATGAGCGGCGAGGAAGAGTGGAGCTGAATGCAGCTGCTGTGGTGAAGTCCTCAGGGTCAATCCAGGAAGGAGACAGGAGCATATTTCTGTGACGGCAGGTCAAACTGTGTGTGTGTGTGTGTGTGTGTGTGTGTGTGTGTGTGTGTGAAGCAATATACAGTTGACTAGACACCAGCACTTGACTTTGACGACCCTCACACCACAAGCACAGTAGCACCAACTTCACACTTGGGCTCTCTGCGTCCAACCCCATCCTTCCTCAAACCCCGTCGGCAACTCGTCAGGTTTCTCCCCGGAGAAGCAAAGAGGTCAACAAACTTAAAACTGCCTATCCCTGGGCTAAACATATCTCTCACATAGTTGAAATTGTTTAGACATGCGTGGTTTACCTTAGCTTGCGTGCAGAATATACTCAGTCATCCTCACTGACTCAGAAAATAGCTGTGACAGCTCACGATACAGGTGACCTTTAATGAACTGTGCTGCTGAGGTTACACCCCTCATCTCAATCTGATCTCCTCACCTCTGTGACTCTAATCTAACGGCTTTCTGAACAGAGAAACAGGTTTTGAAGAGTTTTTCATGGCTATTCCGTGCTTGCACTTGATTTTTGCAGCACCACTCCAAAAATAGATAAAAGAGCCCTCTCAGCGTTTCATTAAACAGCGAGGGGATCTAAAACGGTGCGTGTTCAAGCACTTCATACCGCTGTGGAAAAAAAAAAAGTGTTTTTGCACAGTGTGAAAGAGGAATGATCAAATTTAATCTCATTGAACTTGTTCAATTTAATTTACAAGTTTATTGATAAACTGCTAGTTTAGCTTAAAGTGGGAATATGCTCGGATTCTGTGGCGCTGAATGGTTATTCCTTTAAAACGTGTGACAAAATGTGTCGTCATTAATGCTATAAACCATGATGAGGTTTGTATAGAGATCATAAAATCACATTCTAATAGTGCAAATATTGGAAAAGTCTTAATCTAGCCTTAGAAAATGACCTTCATCAACAATATCACTCACTGATTCTGTTTTTAGGGGCCTTTAACGCACACCATTAGCCGATTGCATGTGTTCAATCATGCCTATATTCAGGGTGTGCCCCCCAATCATTTCAGGAACCACAGTGGTCCGATATACTCTGAGCATTTACAGTAATACTGTAAATCCCCCTTCTGCTTAACACTGTTTGGCCAGCTGGGCCAATTAATTTAAATTTTAAGAAGAAATAATCTCAAAACACAACAGCACAAAATGCTGTTTAACAAACTTCTTCATGGGCTGCAGGTTCTCACTGTGAATGATGCAGCGAACGATGGTCAGGTTGGGATCGATCTTTGCACACAGGAGTGAGGTTGTTCCCCTCCATCGGTCCGTCACAGCTCCCTTGCAAAGCCAACAAACTGTGCACGTAACATTAATAGCTAGAATTGGCGGGATGTTACAGACGGCGGCTTCAGTGCGTAGCTGCAATTCAACAATTCAAAATAAGAGGCTGCGCATTTCACCTTTGCAGGGAGGCGTGTGCTTGATAGCAGGAATATTTCTAGGATTTTCTTCGGGGCTCTTGAAAAAAATCTGACACTCTGAATCCTTTTCATTTCTATTTTATTTAGTTAGTGCTACTTTTCCCATGGAACCAGCAGTGGTGTAATGGTGGAATAATGAAAATTTGGAGCAGGATGGGATCTGGTCCATCCCTCCCTACGCAGCGTTATTTCCACTGTCGCAGGACCGCGAGCTCTGAAAGTGAAAGCCACTTTCTGATTCGATTGTTTTTTGTTTTGTTTTTGCGCCGTAGATCATTTCAAGATGCAGCACTAAAAATCAGAAGGGGGGATAAATTTTTATCCCCACCATCCCCCCTGGCAAATTGCACCCTCTCTATATTAACAGTTTTTAATCTTATGGCAGCCACAGCTTTAATGGATGCCAAATTTAAAACAGATTATGGGCAGAATACCCATGGCACATGCTTTATGTTCTCTAAAGGATGATGCTAAATGAGAGGCTGAGTTACAGGAAGTAGTGGACAGAGGATAGTCTGAACTGTGAGAAGTGTAGTAAGCTAAATGTTACTTTCCTATAGGAAATGATCTGCCTTCACTGCTTACAGACTAAAAAATATTTTCCTCTTTTCTTATCAGTCTTGTTCACTTTTCAGAGATCGGTTTTCTCAGGACTGTAATAATCTGTTTTTCACCATAGTGCCATATCATTATTTGCAAAGGTTTCTACCTCTCAGGGTTTGAGCCTGCAGCCACTCCACTATCACATTATGGTCGAGTGTATTTGATAGCATGTGGTTGCACACCTACATGACTGGGCTTCACACTGTGTGAGCATGTGTCTCTTAGCCGCGCTGCACATTCTGTGTTAGCATAAGGTGTCTCCCCGAGCCAGCGGATGTCTCTCAGGCGGACTTTCTATGGAAAACCTGTCGACAGATTGACCTGCTGATAGATTAAGACTGTAGCGGGGGGGGGGGGGGGGATACCGCGCAGGCCGGGCGGCCTGTGGTC
>JAVDPK010002784.1:25989-42512 GCA_034780415.1 Cichlasoma orientale | reverse complement strand
ACACACACACACACACACACACACACACACACACACACACACACACACACACACACACACACACACACACATTCCCAGTGGGAGGAGGTGAGCGGTTATGATGAGAACCTCAACACCATCAGGACGTACCAGGTGTGTAACGTGTTTGAGCCCAGCCAGAACAACTGGCTCCTTACCACTTATATCGACCGGCGGGCAGCACAACGCATCTACGTGGAGATTCGCTTCACTGTGCGAGACTGTGCCTCCATACCAAGCGTCCTGGGCTCCTGCAAAGAGACGTTCAACCTTTACTACCTAGAGACCGACAGGACCGTGTCAGAAGGCATCAAAGGGGTCGAGTACTGGGCCAATGCTCCCTTTCTAAAGGTAAATGCTCAGAAACTAGAACCTTTGAAAAGAAGGGAAAAGTGTGTGGATCCACTAATTCTGGGACTATTGTTATAGCATTTCAAAAGTGAAAAACAAGATCTCCCCTCCCAGTTTTTAGATCACTCAGTGAGGAAGTGAACTACTGACAAGCAGCAGGTATATGTGGCAAAAAGGGCAGCTTGTGAGCAAAAATTGTGTTGGTGTCACTTAAAAAAAAAAAGTCCTGCTTGTTTGGTGTGCTGTGTTCTGACACACAATGGTGAGAGAGCGCATCCAGTGCCTTGGGGCTTGGAGACTGTGGTCTCTTCAACTGAAAACTGCTGGGTCTTAGCTGGAAACCCGGCTCTCATCACCAGTTCTGATCCTCGACACGCAAGAGAAGTTGATGTTTGCTGTCAGCGCAAGTTTGAGGCCTGCGGTGAAATAACAGGGGCACAGTGCAAGTGGTCATAATGGGACTTCCAGGGTATGATCTGAAAATAGCAGCTGTGCTGAGAGGAAGAGAAGAGACAACATTTGGCCAGATTTAAATCAGCTATGTTTTTTTTTTTATGTGCAGGTTCCAGAAAGTCTTTGATCACACCTTACTTATATATCGGTTCAAATGAATGAAATCCAAACATTGTACTTGTCCAAAATAGATCAGTAATTAAGTAAGATTGCAACAAATGCGAAAGAATTCACAAATTCTTCTGTAGCCCGAAGCCCTAATCTCCACTAGCTATTAGGATTTAACACCTATTGACTGGATGTGTTTGTGCTTGTTGGGATTCATAAGCCACCTCTCTACTTAAATGTCATGCTCAAGCTCTCATGCATTTATAATTTTACAAAGCATTTAATTTTGCCTGGCCATTATCGAGGCTTATCAGGGGGAAAAGATACAATAATAGCATTTCATGGCATTTGGTCATTAGCATATTAATCTTATAGGTAGCTAATCTAACGTATTAATAAAGAGATAATAAAGAGCAGTTATACCTACAAAAACCTCTGAGTTTGTCTTCTTTTCTCTGTGTCAGGTCGACACCATTGCAGCAGATGAGAGTTTCTCCCAGGTTGATTTTGGGGGCAGGCTAATGAAAGTGAACACAGAAGTGAGGAGTTTTGGGCCACTGTCCAAAGGCAGAGGTTTCCACTTGGCTTTCCAGGATCTAGGCGCTTGCATGTCGCTTCTGGCCGTCAGGGTGTTCTACAAGAAATGCCCCAGCATCGTGCAGAACTTTGCTTTCTTCCCCGAGGTATGAACCAGAGCTAATTGAAAACGTGGTGATTTTTATGAGACCTTGGTGCAGCCATTGGGTGGATATTTAAATAGGGTATTTTAATGATTCTTATTTTGTGCAGACGCTGACCGGAGCAGAGTCCACCTCATTAGTCATCGCCAGAGGAAGCTGCATCCCCAACGCCGAGGAAGTAGACGTGCCCATAAAGCTCTACTGTAACGGAGATGGAGAGTGGATGGTACCCATTGGCAGCTGCAGCTGCAAGGCGGGTTATGAACCTGACAATGGCAATGTGTGTCGAGGTAAATCTGTACATTAATGAGGCTGCGCTGGTTCAATCTGAGCTCGTAAAAAATTAAGATGAAATGAGAACATCAGCTAAGACTGCACTGCATCAGAGCATGTCAGAGGTGCTGCTATGTAGACCGAACTGATAATCAGCTTTCAAATCTCTTCTGATGACCTTGCTACAGCAAACACTTAATGCATGCCGCACATAAATTTTATGTTGTTTTGTAGCCAAAGCTAACAATCCAGTGTGACAGCCAATCAATATCCAACAAACATGGGTCTAATATTGAGCCACAGCAAACATGCTACTGCAGCAATCAATATCTCATAGCACAGGGCGACCCCAGTGTGGAAATTATTTAAACAGTAGAAATAGCATTGCAATCAAAAAGGTATCACCAAATTTGTTTTTTTTTATATTAAATGTTTAGATTTCTCAAATATGATTTCTTTTATTAATTTGCTAAGTAAATTCTGTAGGAAATCCAAGTGCTTCATTGGCTCCGGGAGGGGGGAAAAAAAGTGTGTCAGTTTTGGCAGAGTTAGCTGAATAATTTCATGCGTGTATATATTTTATGCCCAACGGGGCAGCACATGATGTTCCATATGTTAATGCTTCCAGAGGCAGACTTGGGTGAACGTGGTGCAGAAATAGCTCCTCTTCCCTCAGTGTTCCAAATATCTCTCCCTCCTTTCCACTCTTTTTATATCTGGCCTTGTTCCCCATTTCCTCTCCAAAGTAGTATCCATCATTTCTCATTCTCCCTGGAGAGTTTCATTCATTTTGTGTGTGTGTGCGCGTGTGTGTGAGTGTGTGGTGGGCGTGTGAGTGTGTGATGTATGTACATATGGTGAAATGATAAGTGAGGCCGCTTCAGCCCATGTTAATTAGTTTAGCATGTTCCAGCCAGATTAGTCGACTGCAAATTAGTGGTGAACTGTCACAGAGTGCTGGAGATAGAAGAGTATGAGAAAGAATGACGGGAAGGAAGACGGGAAAGGGAAAGAAGAAAGAAAGATAAAGAAAATTAGGGAAAACCTCTGGAGAGACAAACTGGGAAGTAAGTTAAAAAAAAAAATAAAGAGAACAAACCAAGGACATAAAGGTTAAAACTGTGAGATAAAACAGAGAGCCCAGAGACTGAATAGTTATTCTTTCTGCCTTTGGTGAAATGCATGCAAGTACACGGACTGAAATGTCAGCTTAGCCTTTGCTGTCAGTCTCTCTTTTCAGCAGAGAAACTTTACAGTTTTGAGTGGGTACACAGAAGGTAAACTAGTCATGATTCAAAGGAGATAGTGAATGAGTCTGGCAGTGTGGCATCTCTATGAAGAACCACTGCCGAAGGACTTTATTTGAGGACTAAATTATCGGGTTTACAAAATGTTTGCTATATAATAAAAAAAAGAAAGCAAATCATTTTGTGGCTCATGCCAGAGACCCAAGTTCAAGACTTACACCTTACAGATTTTTAAACTTCAAGTGCACCGTTTATAAATACAATGAGAATACAGTATGTTGCCTGGTTAAGTCTTGGTTAGATGTAGGCACTGAAAAGGATTTGGTTATGGTTAGGCTTGAAAAACTAGAGGGTTAGGTTTAGAAAAAGGGTTTGGTTTAAAATACACCAGTTGCCGTGTCCCGTAAACCTTTATTTTCTCCTTTGCCACAATAATGCGCCCCCCCCCCCTTCTCTTGGCAAAATACATGCTTCTGTCACAAAATATACTTCCTACTGAAATACATTACTTACAAATTTGTGCTCACTGACGCGAAAAAACGTGGCAGCTTGTGTCCATGAACACAGTAAAATAGATTGCTTTTTCATCAGCAATCCATTTCATCTTTTGTTTTTGTTGACTGGGATGTAATATACAGTATATCACACACCCTCACCAGGCAGTGTGAGTGGATGTACTCTGAGTCATTTGTTAGTTGTTGTTCTGAGGCAGTCCTCATTTGAAAGACCAAGTCATTTTGAATTCTTATTGTACAATGACAGTTTGAGTACACAAACCAAAGACAGACTTGAGGGACGTGGATTAACAATCTCTGAGATGGCTTTTTGAGCTTAAACAGTGATTGAAGGTGTCGTGGGACAGAGCATGTCCTGTCTGCCTTCCCCCAAGCTGGCATCTTTTTTGGTGTGCTTTTCTGCCAATCAGCTGATAACAACTTGGCAGGAAGCTGGACTCACTATTAGAACAGATGGTCATCTTTTTGTGTGTGATTTATGTGTGTGTGTGTGTGTGTGTGAGTAAGGACATGGAGATGGTGTTTATTTTTGCACCAAATCAGCATATTGTGCAAACCATAAGGCAAAATTGGCTCAGCATCAAAGTACATCAAACTGTGTGCGTGCATGTGTGTGCGCACGCGCGTCTTTTAAGTAAATATTCAAGACCCTTGCTTGAAATTCACCACGGCTACAGATGTATGCATGACCAGCGAATACACACAAACATCCCCTGCTGTGAACTCCAACAATGCTCTGAGTTTTTCAAACCCGGAGGCTTTTAAAACACTCATGCAAGCACACACATACTCATGCAAGTTTTTTTAATAATTGATCAGTGAGCCTGTATGCCAGCTTTAGACAATTGTAATCCACGTGCTCCCTGCGTGACTCCACACAGCTGGCAAAGGGCACAGGTGGAAAAGAGAGGAACAATCTCTTTCTCTTTGTCCCCCTTTTAACACTTCCTCTCTGCGTTGCTCTTTACTTTTAAAAAGACAGAAAATTCTCTCTCTAGAATTTTCTGTCTTTTTATATTCCGCCCCATTTCAGATTTGTTCCATTTGTGTGAAGAATTGGCTTTGATTTGAATCAATTTTGTACTCTCAAAGATATTTTAAGTCACTTGTGTCCACATCAAATTTGTACAGATTTACATCTGTATCACAGTGACCTTTGCCCACATACACGCAGCAGCCTTCACCAACTTCCTCGTGCTCCTTGAATGTTGCTCACTAAAGGGGTTGGACACTATTGAATACAATACGAACAACAGAAAGTGACAGGTTAATGGGTTGCTGCTTATCCTGCTTGAGTCAGAATTTTGTTCTTTTCAACCTGCACAAAAATGCACGAACAGAATTCACTGACATATGCCAGGTTGCCAGTTTAAAATCCTTTGACAGACAGACAGACAGAAAAGGATAACTCTACAAAGAGGTATCCAGAGATAAGTAATGGAGAGAGGGAGCAAGACTTGTTGCCATGGTGACACGCCCCATGTGTATGAGCAAGGTTTTTGAATAAATGACCTTGACAAGCCAGATGTCTATCTGCCTATTCAACTCAGAAGCGCACACACACACACGCACGCACGCACACACGCACGCACAAAAGAGACACTGACACTCCTGAAGAGATGGCTCTAAAGAAAGTAAATGTCTGAGTATAAAGAAACAGAAAAGGAGGCCGACATCATTATTAGAAACTGAATGTGGGAGTAAGTATAGTGGTTTTTACAGGTGAGAAAGTTAGCAGGATCGGAACTTCTTTCAAGCTTCTTTCCATTCTCCATTTAGCTGTATGAGCACTATGAAAGCCTCCCAGGAAACACTGTCCAATAGTGTGTTCCATTATCCACATTAGTAGTGTTATATGCGCTCTATGAATGGCCGCTTTTCACGCCAGCTTTGTGTAAGGCAGTTGAGGGCAGCTATATGCACTTTGCTATCTGATACTACAGGGATTAATAAAGTTTATTCAGGTTCCTGATTGGAAGAGGATGGATGGATGGATGGATGGATGGATGGATGGATGGATGGATGGCTAATTACATCATTTTTGTTGGGGCAGTCAGCAAACTTCAGTGATCCACTGGCTGAATTGCAGCTTAACTGAAAAGAAGTTAAACAAGTGGTAAACATGGTTACTAATAAAGCACCACCATTCATTATATAGTTCACATCCTATGCATGTCTCCTTTGATTAACGAGACAAGTGTATTCCTGATTATTAAGTGTTAATAATGGGAGGAAATGTTTTGTCCAACTAAGAATTCAGAACCTCAACATTCCTGCTTTAATCAATTAGTATCATCTTAATATACGATCATGTGTCCTTCACCTACCTAAATAGGATAAGGATGCATGAATAGAATGTATTCTTTAGTGCACCACCTTTAATAATCCTTGAGATTATATATCCCAGTTAACAAGACGATATTGAAAAAGTTTTGACTTTTCATCTAAATTGTGAGGTACACTGCTTCAAAAAATAAAATAAAATAAAATAAAGGAAAAAACATGAGATCTCAATGGGAAAAACAATCATGCTGAATATCTATACTGAAATCAGCTGGGTAATGTTAGGAAATGAAAGGATGCCACATCGTTTGATGGAAATTACAATTATCAACTCACCGAGGGCTGAATTCAAAGACACCCTGAATATCAAAGTGAAAAAATTATGCAGCAGGCTAGTCTGAAATTTCATTGCAGCAACTGATAATGATACGCAGTAATTTGTATGGCCCCCACATACTGACATTGTCAGGGCATGCTCGTAATGAGATGATGGATGGTGTCCTGGGGGGATCTCCTCGCAGATCTGGACCAGGGCATCACTGAACTGCTGGATCTTCTGAATTGCAACCTGGTGGTGCTGGATGGACCGAAACATAATGTCCCAGAGGTGTTCTATTGGATTTAGGTCAGGTGAGCTTGGGGGCCAGTCAGTGGTATCAATTCCTTCATTCTCCAGGTACTGCCTGACAATGGGTCCAAGGATTTTATCCCGAAACTTAAACTATGTTCCATGCAGCGCAACTCTCTCCATGGCTTCTCCAGACCCTTTCACGTCTATCACATGTGCTCAGGGTGAACCTGCTCTCATCCGTGAGAAGCAGAGGGCGCCAGTGGTGGACCTGTCAATTCTATTATTCTATGGCAAATGCCAATCAGGCTTCACGGAGCCAGGCAGTGAGCACAGGGCCCACTAGTGGACGTCAGGCCCTCAAGCCACACTCATGAAGTCTGTTTCTGACTGTTTAGTCAGAGACATTTATGACAGTGACCTGCTGGAGGTCATTTTTGTAAGGCTCTGGCAGTGCTCATCTTGTTTCTCCTTGCACAAAGGAGCAGATACAGTATGGTCCTGCTGATGGGTTAAAGACCTTCTACAGCCCTGTCCAGCTCTCCTAGAGTAACTGCCTGTCTCCTGGAATCTCCTCCATGCTCTTGAGACTGTGCTGGGAGACACAGCAAACCTTCTGGTAATGGCACGTATTGATGTGCCATTCCAGGTGAGCCCCTCCTGCAGGCGTTGGATGATATGCAGCCTCTGTAGAGTCAAGATATTGCCTCATGCTGCCAGTAGTGACACTGACCCTAGCCATCCCCTCTAGTGCACCTGTTGTTAATTTCATTAACACCAAAGCAGTTTCAGACTGATTAACAACACCCTCTTTTAACTGAGCAGATCAATATCCCGGAAGTTTAATTGACTTGATGCTATACTCTGATTAAAAAGTGTTCTTTTTTTTTTTTTTTTTTTTTTTTTTTAATTTAGCATTGTATATCTATCTATATAGTGCTCAGTTGCTAGCTAGCAGTACAGATTCAGTTTCAGAGATACTGGTCGATACCATTAAGCATTAGTTATCCTGCCTGGTAACCAGCTTAGTATTTTCATTTGACTGCATCGTACTAGTGTGTGGAGTTTGCATGTTCTTGCATGTTCTCCCTGTGTTTGTGTGGGTTTTCTCCGGGTACTCTGGTTTCCTGCCCATAGGTGTGAATGTGAGTGTGACTCTGTGTTAGCCCTGCGACAGGCTGGCGACCTGTACAGGGTGTACCCTGCCTTTCTAATTGCTGATGGTGTCATTTTTTTATGCCTGTGATGAAGAACAAACCCAATGGATTTCAGAATAATAAGTTAAAGCTAAAATGTTAGTGCCTCTTTAAGTCCCAGAAGCTACCTGCATCCATGTTTTATACACACTTTGTGGAGCAGCTGTGTGTAAAACAGCTCCTATCAAGCTCACCTGTAATATGATATAAAGTATTCCTTCAATGCTGACATCTCTGTAGTTTCACAAGGGTATGTGGCTCATGTGCAACATAGTATACAATAAAACAGGGCGACAAAGAACAGTTCCCTTTATTGTAAATCATGTTAGAACAAAAGCATCAGCAAAACCAAGAAGCAACAATATAACATGTCTGTGGCAGCAATTCAATAGAACAGTACTGCAGAAATATTGAAAGGGAAGGATAAAGTCAGCAGTATCAGTGTGTTTCTCTTCACCTTATACTCTCATTCTACATCTCTCCCTTTTTTCCACTTTTTCCCCCCAAGCCTTTTTTGGGAGGGGGTTTCTACCTTTTTATTTTTGTCTTTTCAGACATTCCTTTTCAGTCCTGACCCTTTCACCCACTGACATTTGATGAAGTGAGACCCTGAGGATCTTAACTTGCGTTCTCCTTTGTCTCATTTACTTCTGTCACTCAGTTCATGTTATCATTTGGAATTTACTAAACGCCTCGTTGCGCACTCCTCCTCCGTCTTCCACCATAAATCTATGTAACATTTGCATTTTAGTCTTACATCGCCTAAAGCAGCTCAGGGATAAAGTAAACATTCATTACAGAGAAGGAAGGAAAACAAAATGCTAAAGATAAATCAAAACTATAAAAAAGGGGGGGGGGACCACTAAAAAAAAATAAAACTCATTTGGTTTGCCTCAGCCTTTTGGCACAGTTTTCATTTCAGTCTTATTCTTCATTTCACACCTCTCTGTTTCGGCTTTTACTTAAAGTCATACTTCAGAAAGCATTTGCATTCACAAAGAGACGCTTGTGAAATCCCACGTGTGAATTAAAACAGACGTCCTTCTAGGACACGGAGTACTCTGGCATAACATGTGATGTGTTTAACATCCTTCACCGTGTCATGATGTAACTTTTACTGTTAACGAATTTCACTTTTTCTACTTTATCTTCATGATGACCTTTTTTTTTTAAAGTTCACATTTTTTTCTTTATATAATTTTGTTTAATTTTGCAAACATAATTCATATAAATGTATAATTTGGCTGTGAAACTTAAAATACCTTTGCGCTAACACAGACATGCTGTCATTGCCAACATGAGCAATAAATGTGTGCATTTGCTTCAAAGCGCCGGCGAAGTGATTGTACAGCGATGCTTCTGGTCTATGACATCATGTTCAGGCAGAGGTTGAGCTTTTGATGAAATTAAAAATGAATGTCGGCGATTAAAAATGCATCGGTACTTTTGCCAGCCCAGCAAGAACAAGGGAAAAAGGGGGGGATGATGTAGCCATCTATGACATCAGAAAGCTGCTTTTTGGTAGTGAGGAGGAACACTAAATGACCAGGAAACTCCTGTGTGGCTTTCTTAACTTTGCTCAGTCCGTACTTGTAGGATGACAGCATTTTAAGCTGTAACTGAACAATGCTGAGTTGTGTCAGATGCATGTGCTAATACTTAGGAAACGCCAATGGTTAAGTGAATGTACAAAGACTGAGATATGTGCAATTTATTTAAAAAGTTCTATTAAGCTGCGCGGGACAGTTTTTATGCAGCCTGGAAGAAGCTCTAGATGGCAGTTTTTCTCACAACATATTGCAACTTAAACACCCCATCAGTGCACATTCTGACCTCCATCACTAACTTGTCTTATCCCAGGTGAGCCCCTTCTCACTCCTAGGTCATCAGATACTGCTATTTTTGTCAAAGCTGCTGGGGTCTCAGAGAGTTCCAGACTCAAACTCTTGAGCCACCTCTCATTTCTTTGTATTTTGCTTCCAAAGTGCCAGACTTGTATTATTTTTAATGTAGTCTTCAGCAATAGTTCTCTAGGCTTTCAATAGAACAGTGCTGCAGAAATATTGGATAACTTTCAGTGTTTCTTTGGACACTGGCTGCTTGTGCATGTGCTGTACGGACAGAAACTAACAGAATCTGCAGTCTTGTGGTTAAAAAAAAAGCCCCAAACTTTAAAGCCACTGACTCATGCAGACTTTGTAAATAAAACCAATAACTCTGCAACCAGTATTACCCTGGCACAGGCTCTGAAGCCCCCTGTGTGTATTTCTATGATGCCTGCAGCTTCTGACAAAATGCAAGCATTTGACACCCTGAGACGAGAACGTGTCGCCCAGGTGGCATGATGTGCAAATATTTAAACGGCACGCGTCCAAGCTGAATAAGAACAATTATTATCCGGTCAGCAAGAGCCATCTCTGGATAAATAAAAGTTGGATGAAGTGGGGGTATAATCCTTAAAAATTCACACTGTATGTGTTTCATGTCATGCCTGACCCAGATAAGAAGAGCCAGAGAACAAAACCATAATCTACTTCTCAGTTAATCAACACAACGCTGAGTCTGTGTCACTGTGCACAAAATGTTTTTGTGTATCTTGTCAGAACAAAATATTTTGCAGCTATCCCCAGAAAATCCCCCTCTGTGCTGTGTCAACCTCATAGTACCAATAATAACTCTGCTGGCATGCCTTCTTTCTAATACAAAGTTTACCAAATGTCTCATAATCAGGGCAAACAAAATGCACAGAAGTATGATTCAAACTAACAGAATTTGTTGGTTTTTATGTGCTTTTTCTGCTTTTTTTAAATTTTCTGCAGCGTGTCCTCAGGGCACCTTTAAGTCATCCCAGGGGGCGGGATTATGTCAGCAATGTCCGCCCAACAGTCGCTCCACCATCGAAGCTGCCACCCTCTGTGGTTGTCGGAATGGCTATTACCGCGGAGACATGGACAAACCAGAGGACCTGTGTACCAGTGAGTCAGTTTTTCTCTCCCCATCAGACACTGGATACTAAATAAACCATTCAGTAGTGTGTGTGTGTATATATATATATGAGCTTCAAGATGACCAATGCATGTTTGTGAAAGCAGGTTTTTTTTTGGCTGAAGTTACCAATCGGTGACACATTGGAGCGTATCAGCGGTTGACACCATCGACAGTCCAATATTTCATCATTAAGTTAAAGGCCAACATCTGCTTTGATTTATCATTGCACCCCTAATTTTCTGTGCCTCGTTCAGAGTGCTGCAGCATCCCTGTCCTCATTAGGGGATTTGGGGAGCAGTAAGTAATAATGCTGCCACATTCCTCAGGCTTTCTATTGAAGTGAATATGTGTTTAGTGTGTTGAAGAGGCTATATTGCTATGCAAGATGAGGCACAGAGTTTGAAAAATGGAGCCTCTCAGGTCCACAGAGAGATGGTGTAAGTAGGTTGAGACATGAATCATTTTGGACTGCATGCAGTTAGTCTGTGTGTGTGTGTGCTTGTACATGTCCTGGTGACCTGGATACAGTTTTCTTTTTGGGAAGGAGGTGGGGTGGGGTGGGGGTTAAAAAAGCACTGGTTCATTCATTGTCTGGCCATATTTTGCAGTCACAGAGTCATGAATGAATTTGTAGTGCTCTGTAAGAAAAGCATAACAAATGTTGAACGTCAGTGTTGCTGCTCGGCTGTACATTTTGTGTTATTCTCTTATGCGCTGGTTGTCACTTCTGCATTCCTTTTTTTATTTTATTTATTTATTTTTTTAAGCTGGGGGTTTGCTCTGGTTCATGTCCACACTGACTTGTTCTACACTAATCAAATGGAACACCAATCAAATCAAAAACTGGACATCTTTTCAGTTGTCTCCCTGCATCATCAGCGCTACGGGGAACTCAAATTCTTGTCTTTTTTGTCCTCTCTGTAGTCAAAAAGAGCTCATTAAAAAATGCTGAACACGAGCTTTGTTGAGACTGCGACTAAGCCTCGGATGTTAGTGACATAAAGCCAGACACAACAAATAAAGATCTGTTTTGCAACTTAATGTGAGGAAGAATAATTGGCAGGTATGAGTCAGTCAGTCATTTTATTTAAAGGTACAGTAAGTAATTTTTTTTAGGTTATTTAATAGAAAAAATATTTTACTCATAAATATACATTGATTAGTGTGTAATTACATCTTCCAACAAATTGACGCATTCTCATAAACTTAGAATTAATCCTATAAAAGTACATAGGAGCGGGCGGCGGCTTGTGGAATCTGCCATGTTGCCGTTCTGCAGCTGCATCCAAGCCTCACATCACCAAACACGATGCAAAGCGTCAGATGCAGTGGTGTAAAGCCACTGGACTCGAGAGCACTGGAGACGTGCACAATTTCATGCTACTTTGTGGGAACAGTGTGAGAGCTCGGCTTGCGGCTCCCAGTCAGAGACTGAATAGCAGTTTTTAAGTGAATGAGGCCACAATATCCTGAACGGTAGAACATCAGATCAGGAGAGCAACCATGTTTTTTTTTTTTTTTTTTTGCTTTTTTTTAAATTGTTTTTAACATTCACAGAGTTGCACACTCTGAATTCATTAACAGGGGGTCAGATTGTCAAGCCCAAGTTCTGCTATGAAGTCCTGAGGCATCAGATAGAGAGAACACTTGTTGATCAGCCTGAACTGTGGTGAATGGCGTTCTGCTGTTGTGCGCAAACATGCACTTAACTATGCAACAGTTTTTTTTTTTCTCTTCTCCAAAATGATAATCAAGTTGACAGGCTGTCAGAGGTAATACATAGTACAAGCTATAGGCAAAAGTGCAGCTTATTAGAAATGCTCACCTAAAATTAGCCACAATCGGGTACTTCAGGTGGAGGCGGAGCTCAAACAGCCTATTTTCTTCACACTCAGCAAATGGACTTTTTGTTAAGTTAGGTAGTGTTTGACTTCATGCTAAAATTAGTTGACTGCTATCACACTATTCAGGAGTTAAATTCAAAATGTTTATTTTTTAATACTTTGTTGAGAGTCATTTGTAAGCAGTTTTGTGCCTGAGTCATGGAGCTCCACGGATATCGCCAAATAATGAGTTTTCTTTTTGTGATTCCTTGATAGGCCTTGACTGCAGCTGTCTTAAGTTGTTGTTTGTTTTTGGGTCTCTCTGCCTTTGGTTTTCTTTTCATCAGCTGGCATACAAGTTACTTGATGAAAGCGAGATGAGGTGATTGCAGAATATTTATGTTCTGGCCTTGAAAAAAACTCCTGGATTGTTTTTGCCGTGTGCTTTTGTACTGTGAAACTAAACCCAGTCAGTTTCAGGCTGATCAGACAGTGTAGCTCAGTTCAGTTAAGATTTTATGTGGCAGTTCTTTGTTCTTGTACATCATTAATAAACTCGGGTGATCCAGTGTTTGTGAAATCATACTCTTGCCTCCACTCTTTTACAGATGATAAGAACGTTATTGATCCCACAGGGAAATTCATATGTCTGACATAGCGCACCTGCTATTTGTATGAGAATTGAGAAGCCTGATGGCTGTGGGTACAAATGACTTCTGCATCTCTGTTTTACAATGGAGAGAGGAGTCTTCCAGTACTGATGTTTTTTTTGTTCCATATAGATGTTATAAAGCGGGTGATCAGAGTTGTTCAGGATGGCTTCAGACGTCTTTAGTGTGCATTTTTTTCACCGCCTCTCCCAGCGTGTCCAGTCTGGCTCCAATTACAGAGCTTACCAAGTGGTGGTAAGACAGTAGCTCTGTAAGCTTATTTGATATTGGCATACAGCAGATCAAGGCCTTTATTTTCTCTGGTAGGACAGTCAACAAATTGTGTGAATCAAGTCAAGTGGGAGGAGAGAGAAACATGATTGAAGTCTCCTGAAATTATGAAGAGTGCCTCTGGATGTTTAGTCTGTATCCCAGCAACAGTATCATGGAGAACTTCACATGGAACTTCGGCTGTTGCCTTGGGTGGAATGTACACAAGTATTGTTATATGACTGAATTCTCTTAGTAATATGGTCGCATGCCAGCTGCCAATAATTCAATATCAGGACAACACATCTTCTCCTTGGCAGCGACACGCGCAGGACCACACCATCTCTGGTTCACAAATGAAGCCAGACCCCCACCCTTTTTTTTCCACTGGCTTTAGCATCTCTGACTGTATGAGGGTGAAACCAGGTAGATCCACATTGGAGTATGAGATGTTTTGATTCAACTGTGTTTCAGTAAAACACGAGACTTAACTCACAGTATACTTTGAGTCTTTACCAATATCTCCAGCTCATCTCTTTTGTTGAGCAGAGAGTTGCAATTTCCCATGATGACTGTTGGCAGAAAGGGCTCCACTTCCAAGCCTTCACCTTTGCACCATGAAAACACCTCTTTATCTCAGCTGGAGTAGGGTGGTATCTTCCAGATTTACTTCATTTGTCACCGTTAGGCTGTGTGGCAGGGTTAGACCCAAATGCAGGATGCGTGAAACCAAACTAGAGTCTGAGGCAACTTTATTGCTGAAGACTCATAGAATACAAAACTCAACCAAGGCTGAAAAAAGGAAAACCGCTAAACTGGGGAACAGAGACGACAATGCGACAAAGGACAAAGATAAACTGAGGGCTTAAATGCACACGCTAGGTAATCAGGGCAAGTGGAAACAGCAGGGAACCACAGGTGAAACAAATGTAACTAATAACACAGAGGAAGCAAAACTAAACACAAAGCACAGGGAACACGGAACTGTCAAAATAAAACAGGAAGTGACCAAACAAGATACGCAGACTTGACACCACACAAGGAATAACATACAGACTGGGAAAACAGACACAAGAGACACCACAACACAAGGGAGGGACACTAAGGACAGGAAAGGGAACCTAAACACCACACACAAGGAAACAACAGCAAGGGAACTAAACACAGAGAAGGGCCAAGACACGGGGACAAAACACACACAGGAACACAAACCAGAATAACATACAAATAACTAATAACAGAACACCCAAACAATAACAAACTGAGAATCTAAACTGTAAGGAAATCTAAGAAAACACAACTACAAAATACAACAAAAACGTAACTTCACTACAAGAACTAATAACACTGGGCCAACGGCCCAGGATCATGACACCATTTCAATGAAGAAAGCTCTTCTCTTGAGTAAACTCTTCTCCACACAGAAGTATCCATCAGTACTCCACAAAAACAAAAACAAAATCGTTAAAAATACAACACAAATAAAGTTTGAGTAAAGATCAGAGCTACCAGACTTTGCTGCTACCAGTTGAAGCGCATGTCCTGGAATGATAAATGACAAAGTAAACGTCAGATCATGCGCAATTCCAGGCCTTCTCTTCCTGTCACTCTGGTACAGGCTCATCTCAGTTTTGGTCCAGCGAATGCTGTTGAGACTGCTGAATGAAAACTGCTCTGGTCTTTCTATCCTTGAGACTGAACGCTGGTGATCACCCTGCATTAAACCCTGCACATAGATTTGTTCTCATGACATCTTGTTTTTATTGTTGACCTGGACATTTATACGTCCACCTCATGCAGAGTGTTCTTTTTACAGCTTCCTTGTTTACTGTGGAAATCATCCTGCGATCATCCACACTATTGCCTTCTGGGGAAATCCAGTCTGTCTCCAGTCTGTGCTTTTGAGTGTATCCTGACATTGCATTTGAAAATAGGGGAACTGTGTATAAAAATGGCTCTAACCCATCAATAGTTAATGCAATATCTTTGTTCAAACCCCTCAAGTAAAAGCCCATATTTGTCATATAACTGTAACTTCAGTGGGTTTCGGTAAACAGCTAAAAAACTCACACTGTCAGTGTCTAAAAATATATGGACCTAACTGTAGAAACAGCAAAGCAAACAGTCAAAGTCTAAGCGAGTCACACAGGTTAGGTGCTCTAAAATTGCTTTAATCTTTGCATTCAAAGTTTATTGAAATAAATTAGAGAGAAAACATCAAAGTGGAATGTTCAAAAATGACTTTGCCACAATAGTTATGGAACAGCTGATGTGGTTAACCTATTTTGACAGCAGAGATGCCACATGAAAGGCATCGCAACAGTGGTGGCAAACTCTCAAACGGATGCGGCTAGAAAGAAAAAAAAAAAAAAATCAACTTTTCCAGTGAAAAGGTGTCAGGTGTCAGCCTACTCAGCCTACACAGCTCCGTGAATTACCTTGGTACTTTCAATTCAAGGGCAAAAACAAACTGAGTTACACGTCTTTGTTTTTTCAAACACAGTGGGATGGCGGTTTAATATAGGAAGGAGCTGCAGTTTATTTGTATTTGGCATGAACTCAATCAGATATAAAATCTGACCAGTGAGATGGAAGAGTGAATGTGTGCTGTGTGGATAGTTGCCTGACAGAAAATCATTCCTTCAGCACGCCTCACGGGCTGCATAGGTATGGAGGAGTGTGTCTGCTGTGTGTGTGTCTGTGTACACTGTGTGCATATGTGTGTTTTTTGGTGATATTTTTCTGTATAGGTCAGAGTGATATTGTGTAAGCCATTTACAAAACTGTGAAAAAGAATGTGGCTGTAAAAAGCAGCACAGATTGCGTCTCTAACTCTTGGAATGGTGTCTCTTGTTGCGGCAGTAAAACTGGAATTGGAAAATTTATAATGTGATTATCACCTCGTTTCTTACATTTCTGCATTTGAATGTGTGCTTGCTGTGAACTCTGAGTGTCTGACACTTTAAAATAATTTGTATTTGTGCTATTTAGATAAAAAGGAAGATGGAGTGAATGTCTGCGCCAGCACACTGTGTGTGTGTGTGTGTGTGTGTGTGTGTGTGTGTGTGTGTGTGTGTGTGTGTGTGTGTGTGTGTGTGTG
>JAVDPK010002784.1:0-20693 GCA_034780415.1 Cichlasoma orientale | reverse complement strand
AAAACACACACACACACACACACACACACACACACACACACACACACACACACACACACACACACACACACACTGCCTTGCAAACCCTTCAGCTGTTAGTTAATGTATTTTGCTTCTTAGCATTTTACACATAACAAAAGCTTTAAAAAAAACTATAAAGAAGTTTACATACTGTATGTAATAAAGAACCAGGAAAATGTTAAAATTTAATACAGTCTTACCTGTTGATCTGATATTCATTCACTAATGTTCACTACTTAAAGATTGCAGTAGGCAGGTATTCTCTCCCATATGCAATGAATGGTAACATTATTCGGTGCTCTCATGTGAGGTCTATATACATGCCATACAACATATTTGCCATTACCAGCATATCTGCCAGTATTGCCAGAATGTTTGGGCTCTAGTATTCTTATGACCTTGTTTTGCATCAAAAGGCACAAACTGTACTATTGGTCGAAGGGTTGAATTGTGTTTTAGTAATTATCATTTCTTATGAAGACAATTTTCTGTAACACTACAAAAACAAACACATAATGTTAAATCTAATTTCCCATTGAAATCTTACTTAAATAACAAATTTCACTGATTTATTCGTTAATGTTCTCAACTGGTTCGAAGCACATTGCATACACACACACACACACACACACACACACACACACACACACACACACACACACAGCAGTGCTCTACTTTAGACAGCTGTTTATCTAGAAAATGTTGGATGACAATTAAAAAAATAACATATTCAAGACATTACTGTGCACTGGCTGATAAAAGAACC
The DNA here is from genome assembly GCA_034780415.1 of Cichlasoma orientale. Lineage (NCBI taxonomy): Eukaryota > Metazoa > Chordata > Actinopteri > Cichliformes > Cichlidae > Cichlasoma > Cichlasoma orientale. The sequence continues at coordinate 19,906 of JAVDPK010002784.1, read as the reverse complement.
AAGTATGTTTCTTTAGTCCCTGCCACAGTAACATTTTCTTGCATGCAGACAAGAAAACAAGTGACTTGCTTGAAACTGTGATTGATACCTGCAGTACTGAGGGGAAATGTGTATTTTAAGTGTTCCTTCCCTTTACAGACTCATTATTTTTCTTTCCAGGTGTCCCTTCAGCTCCTCGCAATGTGGTCTCAGTGGTCAACCAGACATCGGTGGTGCTGGAGTGGCACTCGCCACGCGACACTGGACACCGCGACGACTTGTCGTATAATGTCCTGTGTCGCCGATGCCACAGCAATGAGCGGCGGGCATGTCAGCCGTGTGAGGACAGCGTGGTGTTTGTTCCAGGCAAACAGGCATTAAAGGAAACGAGGGTCGAGATCAGCAAGCTGCGGGCCCACACATCATACACCTTTGACGTACAGGTTTGTCCACAGACGGAGGGCTGCCTTCCTTTTTCATGCTTTGTTTGTGCTGTGAAGAGATTTCTTGAGTGTTTACAGAAGTCATCAGTGAAAATCAATCTTCTCAGCATCACACAATCACCTCCTGTAGGCCTAAACTCACTGTCAATTAATGGAGGTTGCATTCATCCAGGATTTGCAGCAGTTACAATGGACTCCAAAGCTGTACTAGAAACACACCAAAAATGCATCAAAGAAATTTTCATGTATTGCTCCAAAACTCAGATGCAAGTATTTTACAGTTTATTAGCCAAATAACTTCTGTGACTTCAGAATGACTGCAGCTTATGTGCTCCAAAAAGAGATTTAACAAAGCCACCTTTTAAGCCTACAGACAGCGAGCATTTTACGCTCTTACTCTGGGTTGTGCAACTTTCACAGCAAATGTTACCTTGATATCTGCTGTAATTGTAGTTGTAATTTTTTTTTATCCACTGTCAAGCACAACAAAGGAAAATAAAAAGTTAGTACTTAAAATAGGTAGTTATGCTTATTACCCACTTTAAAAACAACCTTGCTGTCAGCTATATTTTGAAATGCAAATAGTCACTATAACGCTCAAGGATACTGAGGCAACGTAGATGCTTGCTGACATGCAGGCTTTTATGCACAATTTGCAGTTATAGCGCTCAACTTACAAGGTCACCCTGAAGTCTATAAAAACCATTACAATTGTGTCCCTTCAATCTTCTGCCATCTGCCTCATTTCCCAAACATGTTTAGGACCAGAATCAAGGTCAGTGGGATTATAATTGTTTAGGGAACAAAACATGTTACTTTAGTCTCCCTGTAAAGGCAGCCCAGAGTTCAGTGAACTAACTAGAAGTGGCTATTTTTTTTTTTTTAGTGTATAATCCTCTCCTTGACTGTATGAACAGTGTGGCTGTTGTGGGCTGAACAGATCAGTATTGATGATTTATGAAGCCAGACACTTTTAAAAAGATGCATTTGCATTCTGATGTCACATTTTTGTCACGATTAAACCCTGCGTGACAATATACCAACTACACTAATAACATAAAAATCTTGAGGCAAAGTTAGATGTGCCTTTTATAGTCTTGGTAGGAGGTACTATTTGATTAAGGAGCACAGAATAAATAGAGTTTGGAGTAAGTCATCAGTAATTGCCAACCTTTATTTGCTATGACTAAAGACATTGTTCAACCATCAAAGTGATTAGCTGAGCTCATGACAAATATAATATGTGGCAGCTAATTAGATGGTCTTTAAAAAGCACTCACAACCTGTTAATTGTGTCTCAGTGTTGGTGAGACGAGGCACACACTGAGATCTTAAAACTTCAAGCAGACACTAGCAGAGTTTTTACACCCTCATATCAAAACTACCGCCTTGTTTCTGATACCTGACTGACTGCTAAAACCACAGCAAGGGTCCAGTTACAGATCAGTAACTGTAATTGGGAGAGCTGGACTTTAGTGCACGTTGAAGTGATGTTTGTGGAGCTCTAACGAGGGAGATACGGTGTGCAGAAGAGTTTGTCAGATGTTCGTTTAAGCCTCTAAATAATCTACATCCAGCCGTTCAGGGATGGGATGAGAGTGTCGGCCTCTCATCCCAACTGTCACGGGATGCACTCTGGACAGGTCGCCAGTCTGTGTCAGTGCTGACACGGAGAGAGGCAGACAACCATTCACTCTCATGTAATTATAGAAAATGTAGTGTGTGAGTTGTTTGTTTGCTGAAAATGTACCTGGAATAATTATGCAAAAATAACTGATTTCATTATATTTTACTAGGAAAATGAGAAATAGGTGCAGGGATTTACTGAAACATGCAAACATACATGGAGAAACATTTCATGCAAAATCATTTTGTGGTTTTGCAGGTTATCATACCCTTGTAGAGTAACTCATTTACTGTGTAGTATTTCCCTACACAGCATGCTAAGTAGTGTAAACTAATGTTAGCAGAGTTCTCCTGCTTTGCACTCAGTTTCACCAAGTTCAGGCTACACTGCAGCAGTCCTAACGAAGTATCATCATGTTTGTCAAACTCACCCCAAAAGCCTTAATTGTTCTAACATTATTACGAGTGAAACTTAATATTTGACCAAAAGGAACAGTTCATGAATCTGTCTAGCGTGTCCAAAATAGGCATCTGTATTTGTTAAGCTTCAAAGAAATTTGAGTGCCTGATGTTATGGTTTCCCTTCTTATACTCGTAATTAGTTTACGCTTGTGACATTTGAACTGACTAGATTTGCAGTGTAACAAGATGCAGTTTCTCTATTTGCATATCATTCTGTGACATAAAGCCTACTGTAGCTTATTAAACGCTACTAGCACCATCTGTCGATCCAATCGGGCAAACTGTCAGTTGCTAGCTAAAATTGAGACGCTAAAGATAAATCACGTGCATGTTGTTAATGCTGTCTTCCACCGTTATTATTGTAAAACAGATGCATTGCTTGAATGGAAAGACATACCAGGAGCTATAAAGAGGTGGGGGTGAAGGACTCAGTTCAAAGAACTATCAACTTTAATGTCTGAAGGTGGAATAACTGACCGTTACTTTTCTATAGGCAGTCAATGGAGTCTCCAACAAGAGCCCTTACCCCGCCCAGCAACTGTCAATCAACATTACAACTAATCAAGCTGGTAAGTTGGAAGAGCAAAGACTGCGTGTATGTGTGTAAGCGTCTGTGTGTGTGTGCTAGCATACCCTGGGGCACAGTGGATTATGTGAGGGAGGGATGGCTGGGGAGATAAAGGAAATTGAGCTACAGCCTTTTAATTCATAAAACATGTTATGTGCTTGTCATCTCTCTGCCTTTTCTCTCTCTCTCCCCCTTCTCTCTTTCCTGCACATCCACAGCTTTCACCCCCCCCCCCAAACCCCCTGCATCTTTCTCTCAATTCTCTTTTTCTCGGCCCCTTTCCCTGCTTTCCTCTTCCTCCGTCTGCCTCAGTATAATTCTTATAGGCCATAAAGTACGTGAGTTATTACTCCATCAATACTTTATGGAGACAGACACAAGTGATATTTCCACGGCTACCCAAATTTTGATTTAAAAGCCGCTTTGCTATGGAAAAACACATCATTTACCTCATCTACAGCACCCCTGGCTCACTCCTAATCGAAACATGATCCACTGTCACCCTGCCGTTTTCTGAGCGCATTCGTTACCGCTGCCGGATGCGAACCTCTCTTATCCCTAAAATCTTTTAGGACTCAACAAAACCTGATTTATTTTCAGGTTGACTGCGCTGGGGGAGATTTTTAAATTATGCAATAGGTTTTGAGCATATTTCATTGGACTTGAGGATGAGAAACTCAAGCCATTTATAGATATCTGTGTGTGTGTGTGTGTGTGGGGAAAGCCAATTGTGGCTATGTAAAAAAAAAAAAAAAAGACTGTGGGGTTTTCAGGTGACGGATCGCTCATGCTGTCAAATTATTGCTACAGAAGAAGTATACGCCTCTTGAGGCATCACAGCATTTACTGTGCGTTATAGCGGCACTATGAAATTATGGCGACTCAGCTGTGTAAGATGCATGCTGTCTGTTTAGGATATAATGGTTTTAAACAGGATCCCCATAAAACCAAGAAGACAAATTTGATTTTCTTGGGTTATTTTTTTTCTCCTTTAAAACAAAAATTTAATTAAATTTAAAACAATACAGTACATGCCATGATGCTGTGCAGTATCAGTCTTCTTCTCCCCTTTATCTCCTCATGTTTCCACTTTAGGCTATCAAAGCAACACGTGATGCAAGCCATCACATAAAAACGATCCAGAAGCTAAACCATGAAATCCATTACAGCCAACAGCTTCTCGTTCCTAAAATTATGGGTTAAAAATGCATTGCAGACATAACTCTTGTTTCCCCATCAGTGACAAGTGCGGTAATTTGTTTTCATGAGCCTGGAAGAGGAAACATTTTTCTCCGTTGGGTGCAAATAATCTTTGGCAATATGTCATTACGCACTGTATTTCCATATTTATAGTGTTTAAACATGCTAGCGAGTCTTTAAACTGCCTAATTGATTGTGTATTCTTGTGTGTGTGTGTGTGTGTATGTGTATGTGGTTTTTATCAGCTCCCTCAGTAGTTCCCATAATGCACCAAGTGAGCTCGACAAGTCGCAGTTTCTCGTTGTCGTGGCCGCCACCCGAACAGCCCAATGGAATTATCCTCGACTACGAGATACGATACTATGACAAGGTAGAGTGGGATGATAAATGTCCGTGCTTGTCTGTGTGTGTCTGTGCTTTTTGGCGTTACGGTCGCTGGCAGTAACTCATTAGTCAATAAAGCAGGCGAATCAATATCAACTTCATCAGAGTCATCTACTATCAGGACTGTTACTGAAGAGCATCGAGATTCTCACTTATACGCAAATACACAGCCATTAAAATCTTGAAAAAGTGATAAAAATTGTATCAGTAAGTGCAGGTATGGTACTGCGCATATTTTTTTGAGCCACCCTTCCTTTCTTTGTATTTTTTTCCCAAAGAGCCAGACTTTCTTGTAATTTGAAGGCTGATGGGGTGTTGTCGTCTCCCCGATGGGTGGGTGGTGAACACCATAGAGATGTCACCTACTCTAGGATTTCAAATTTCTACTAAAAATCTTGAATGAGTTTGAATCTTGGTGTCAAAATAAATATCAATATAAAAAGAAAATCCCATATTATACTTCGCCATTGAGAAACCTACGAAATTAATAAATGCATAAGTCAGTGTTGCCAAATTCCAAAGTGTCAGAGATTGTCAGCTAAGCTATCGGTATGAGCAGCCTATATATGATATATTTCCTAAGTAAATACACCTATAGCATGGCTAAAAGCATCCTACGTGACCTCCTTCTCGAGATATTGTGTTTTCAGAAAACTTGACCACTTGAGGTCAAGGTCACCAAGACTCGAACTCGTTCGAGATTTTTAGTAGAAATTTGAAATCCTAGGTGACATCTTTATCAAGTTATTGTGTTCACAAAGTTGGGTGTCCATGCTGCTCTTCACCCACCCGGCAGGGTGACAACAGTACCCCATCAGCCTTCCAATTACTAGAAAGTCTGGCTCCTTGGAAACAAAATATAAAGACATGAGGGGTGGCTCAAGACTTTTGTACATTGCTGTATTTTCAGTTTTTTACTCGTAGATTTCAAGTTCCCATCTTCATCAGCAATAAAGCCAAAATAACTCCAGGCAAATGAGGGAATAACCAGTTTTTAAAATGTAATAATTTAATCATTTTTTTCCATCCATTAAAAAAAAGCTTCAACCTTATATTGGATATGGTGGTAATTAAACAGGCATGATGTTATGTTTATGATACCTGACAGAAAATTACAGGCTGCCAGGTAGTTCCACAAATTCCTTGAGAACAACCATCCATCCACGTTCCCCCAAATACACAAGAAGAGTGGCATGACAAATGTTTTTGAATGCATCTGCTCTCCATCATATCGTTGAAGAAAAAATAATCACTCAGCACTGCTGTTTTTGTAATACTGCTGTTATTAAATATTTCTTGTCATTTCGTATGAAGACTGCTGCATGATAAAAATCATCATCACTGGGATCAACACGACAATTACTTCAGGACAGCTTTAGGCAGAAACCTGTCAGTGTATTTCTACAATTTATAACTCTTATAAATGATGTATTTTTATCTCGCACTTGCGGTGAATGCCTATTCATGTATCATCTTTTATGCAATATTATTTCCTAATAAGTCGGGATTGATCTTAGAGCTACAATGCATATTTAATGGGGCCCGCAGCCATGCTGACAGGGTTTTACAGTGATGTAGAGCCTCTCTTTATTCAACCACACGTACATTTTTTGGATGGATTTTATGCAGGAATGATGAGTGTCCATTCATTAGCAACTGGCTTTAGAGAGCTGTTGTCAAAATATAAGACTGACTCACTTCAACTAACAGTTTTGTTATCTGCAGCACGCAATATGAGATTAAATTAAGATTTATGAAGATCAAAATTAAATCAGCCATTAGACCGGCCAGAAACAGTAAGAACTCATACAGATCTTGTGCGTCTGAAGCAGCTTTAGTCTTTACTGAAAAATTTAGAAGACAATTATGGACAGAAATTTAGACAAATTAAATTTGCCCAAAACCTTTACAGCTAATCCCATCCTAGCTGAAATAATAAATATTTAGTTAGCGACATAATATGAACATTGTTGTTGTTTTATGGGAAAATAATCATTTTTACAGCTCTGGGGCAGTTTTTCAATTGACTGCTCGTGTAGTTCTATCTATTCCAAAGTCTGTAAGGAGAGATGTCATAGTGTTTGCAGACTGCAACCACTAATATTTGGCTAGTGTTTGCTGAGTAAGATTGTGTCCTAGATTCATCTCCTCTGCATTCTCTGTTGCTGTGGGCTTCAAGTCTCTCTGTGGACCTCAGTACATGGCAGAAGTCAGCACAGAGCACTGATATTACATAGTTACCTTTATCTTTAAAGGGCAAAGCCTTTCACCCCAGAGATAGTCTGCCACAGAAAAGAGAACAGGAAACATCCGTTCTTCCAGGGCAGGCTGTTGAGGGTTTCTGTTCCAGGCAGGTGAGGCTGAAGGAAAATGATAGATATTCACAATCGTTCTTTGTATCTTTCTTTTACCCCTATTGTTCCTCTTTTGCAAAGGCCAGAAATGTGCTCAGAGAATAACCACTTGTGTCCATTAACTGAACTCTTTGGAAGTTTTCTTTATTCCTACCTATCCTGGCCCACTGAGTTAAGAATAATAACAAAAAATAAACTCTCAGTCTCGGTACCAGATGTCCTGCACAAGAGGTATGCCCACATTGTCAAGTCAGTCCAGACATTCTTCTCCTTAGTAACATCTGCCGGCATTTCCTGAGGACTCCAGAGGCATTCCAAGCCCACATTAGATATACATATAATCCTTTCACAATGTCTGAGTCTATCCCTCTTACCTGATGCACATGACGTGAAAATCTCCAAATGGAGGCGCCTTGAAGGCAGCCTTATCAAATGCCCGAACCACTTCAGCTTTTTTGATGTAAAGGAGCAGCACCTCTACTCTGTCCTCCCTCAGGATTGCTTGAACTTCGTACCCTGTTTCTAAAGTTTAAAGTCGACCACCCAATAGAAGAAACTGTTTTTGCTTCATTGGCTGTAATCTCTCTTTCTGCTGCTACAACCATAGGTTAAGGTGGGGATAAAAACCAGTATTGTGGGTAAATGTTCCAGAAAAATGCAGTCATGAATCCATGGAAGGCGAATGAAACAAGATCATTGCTGCTTCCTGGAACAAAACATTGGAGGGGAACTCACCAACTGCAGTCACAGTAGTGCCTTAGAATTGATTCGTAGAGCTTGGTCGAAGAGTCCAGAGGAGCAGGAGGCTCACCACATGTAGGCACTGGGATTGGCTTGTTAGGACTTGGACATACAGTAGGTGTGCTGACCATGTGGACTTCCATGTTCTCTATATAGATACTTAATTACTTCTGGCTTTGTGATCAGATTTCCATTCTGTGAACACCCTTCAGATATCACGATGTGAATGTTTTGATAACTCCGCCTTTTGTAATGTAGAACACTGGAAGATCATTTGATCTTGTTAACCAATTCACTTACAAGCAGAAACACTGAACCACCAGTTTATCCCTTAGTGGGTGGTTTTCAAAGCTCCTACCAGTGGGCTCCGTGAGGCTGTCTGACTGAAGCAGTCGCACCTTCATCTGCCCCGTAGTGGACGAGGTCCTAATTTGTATGAAGCGGGAGACTCTGGAACAAAAGACTTCATAGTCTAGCTTGAATAGAGAATGTCAGACCAGGGGCACCAATGTGAGCCTCTGATTCAGTGGTAAAACATGCAGGTCCTGATTGCTTTCCTATCAAAGAAGTTGCTGTAGGACAGAAAATTGTGAAGAGAAAGGGAAATTGCTGCTGCATATCTTGTCTTTGTAATTCAGCAAATGGGAAGCAATGCATTTTGAGACTCGGAGTTAAATTACTCTCATATCTATCACCCAAAGGTAAATATAAGAATGTCCTCATCTTTTTTGAAGCCAAGCCAACAGCTGCAAAAACAGATAGACTTTTGCTGCAGACAGATTAAAAACAAAGAGTGAAGCACCTACAAGGGATTGTGTAACATACACCAAACAGAGCGCTTGCCTCCTCAGCCACGGCTCACATTTCATTCCCCGCCATCCTCCAGTCCTTTGCGCAGATCTGAAGAAAAATAGTTTTTGGCATTTTTTGGGATACCACCGCTTCTCCCGGTGCTCATTTTTTTCTTTTTAATACATACTGTCAGCAAGTCGGTACTTCCATAACTCACAGAAGCTCCCAACTGTGAGCGCGAGTGCAAACTTTAAATGCCCAGGACTCTTGTCAACTGTTTTTCTTATCTATTCTTTTTGATGAAAACAATCGCGCGCAGTCCTGAAGTCCGTGACTTCAGAGAACTTGCTCAGAGATTCCAATTTTCCAGCACAGGATAGTCACGTCTATTTATAACTTCGCTGGGCCGCACAAGGACAACTGAGAGTGTGTGTTTGCTCGTTTCTTTTTTATTTTTATACTCACTGTCTTTGTCTTTAAAGTTCTAATGTGGTGCTAAAACAGCCGTTTGCCATTACATAATTAGGAATGAGCACTTATTATTTCCAGGTTTGCTTTCCAATATATGTGTTTTTGATGCTTTTTATGAATGCTATTTAATTGTATTGTAACTTTTTAATGAATTCAATTAATAATTTATGTATGCTGGTTGATGCCTTATTAACAGTATTTTTCAGAAGCATGCTTTTAACTTCGTCTTGTCTTCTGCTTTTTCTGCTTCTGGCCTCTCCCATTAGGGGTCACCACAGCAGATCATCTGCCAATCTCACCAAATCGCTAGCATCCTCCTCTGTCACACCAGCCCTCTGCATGTCCTCCTTCACAACCTCCTCTGTGGTCTTCCTCTTTTCCTCCTCCCTGGCAGCTCCATAATCAACATCATCTGTCCAATACGTCCCCTATCCCTCCTCTGCACATATCCAAACCATCTCAGCCTTGTCTCTCTAACTTTGTCTCCAAACCTGCTCAATCGTAGCTGCCCCTCTGATCTACTCATTTCTAATCTTGTCCATCCTGGCCACTCCCAATGAAAACCTTAGCATCTTCAACTCTGCCACCTCCAGCTCCACCTCCCATTTTTCTCTCAGTGCCACTGGCTCCAAACCATACATCATAGCAGGTCCCAATACTGTCACTGTCACCTCACTAATTTTTATACAAAACTTTAAATTGAGACTCATGCAGAGCCAGTGTCTCTTGTCTTCAATGGGAATTAGACACCAATTACAGATTTTTCTTTCATGAAATATGATTCAAGGAGAGAGTCCAAAGCTCAGCGAGGGTGACTCATGTCTGATTAGTGAAGAGCATTTGTATCATTTTCATTTCATCAATTGCTCAAACATAAAATGTTGAATGTTTCCCCAGGGTAGGACTCGGTGTATTTCAAACATTATCCAGAAGCACAGAACCACATGGTTGTTTAGAGCGGGATTCACGGTACTGCGTGTATGTGTGTCTGTTTGCGTAGGTGTTTGGTTACACAGAGTAAAGGATTATGCTATGCAGCCTACGCAGACTTGCTCGCATGCAGCAAGAAAACAACCAAGAGCACGCAGATGTCGATGATGCTTTACACAGGCTGAAAGTTGGATCCAACTGTGGGCTTAAACTGGAAAGGGGGAGTGTGACATCATCAAAGATCAATAAAGCACACATTAAAAAGCACAGACAAAGACTGCAGTAGACAATTATAGTATAACTTTGGTCAGCGCAATCAAGAGTAGCCTACAGACCTGTTATTCTGCATATTTTTGACACTGCCCCCTGGTGACAGTACACAGCTACTACATGTAGACCACAATCTGGTAAACTGTGCATGTGCTCTGCCTAGGACCAGTGCACAACCCTGCCCATTTTTCCAGAGCATCTTCATTTTACTTTTTGTGTCTAAAACTTTTATATATAGCGTATATCACCAAAGGGGGAAAAAAAAAGTGCAGTAGCTCCATCTCCATATGGAGCAAACTCCTCTTCTTCCCACAGTTTTGGTATCAGCAGAGTTATAGGAAAAAGATGGAGAACGGAAAGAGAAGAGGAGGTTGAGATTCTGCCTCTCGGAGGGCAATTAGAGTGAGTTGAGGACACGGTGAGAAGTAGCGCTCTCACTGAGAGATGTACTGCAGCCGGAGTCTGACAGTCACAGATAAAACCCTTAGTTAGTCAAAATCATGACAGCGACTTTACTCTAAGTCAGCCTTATTTGCTGCTGCTTTTACTTCAATATCATTTAACACGGAAGCCGATTCAGATGCCGCATTTCACACTATGGAGCAGTCGACCACATAAAGACTAATTTTAGCACATATTTTAAAGTGAAGATGTCCTCGGGGAGTGGTTTGATAAGCCTGTAGAGAGAGGACAGGTTTTTCTTACCAGACAGCTGTACTCTACCTCCTGCTCTGGCAGTTTTTGTAATTTCTCCACCTTCCTTTCCTCCATCTACTACACCCCCCCACCCCATCCTTTTCCACTCCCACTCTATAGATAATGAGGTTTTAATGTAGTAGATTTGATATGGCACAAGAAGGTTGGATTTTCCCCCATTACTTATCTCTGGCTACCAGGCCTTCCCAGATGGGCTGCCCCCTAACCTCTTCATTCTGGCAAACACAGAGCCACCCTCATCCTCCCTCCCACCCACGTACACCTCCAAATTCAAACCTCACCCCCCGACACAATACCCCATTTCTGTGGCCACGTCCGAATATAACGTATTCTCTCCCAGCTTTTAACACTTGTCCTTGTGTTATGTCCTAATTATGAGAGTATGATTAGTGGAGTCTGTCTTTTATATATATTGCTAAGAGAAATCAGGGCTCAGCGAAGTGAAGTATATCAAGATGACATAGGTGCACAAGAACGAGGATCATAAATACTATGTGAAGTCTCATCAACAGCAAAAGTAAACAGACCCTTAAAGCAACAGAGGGGGCTGATGAGAGGGGGATGTGTGTTGGTTATGAAAAATTACAGTAATGGAAACAATCATCTTTAACCCCCTTTCACCCATTCCTTCTTCTGAGAACCCTCGCTCTTTATCTCCGGCCTTTTCCGTCATTTTCTTCCCACTCTTTTTCCCTCCTGAACTGTCCTGTTCAACACCACCATCATCTCTCTTCCTCTCCTCTGTGCTCTGCCTCTGACCCCTCCATCCTACCACCCTTCATCCTCATTGCATGCTTCCCTCCCTCTACTTTCATGCCATCACCACATTATATCTGTCATTCTCTCTGGACCGTTTCAAATTAACTGCAGTAAAGCTTTTTTTTTTTTTATCTGAAAGAACCCGGCTGAAGACAGGAAGCCTAGAAGGCAGACAGGGAAAGATAGGAGTAAAAGGTGGTGGTCTTTGGTTTATTGGAGTGGCCTGATAGGGCTCATCTCTAATTCACTCCAGAAGAAAAAATGGAAGGGGTGAAGACCAAATTCTCACCTGTCTCTATGGGTAATAGCTAATTAACTGGATTGTGACAGAAGTGTATATATATGCAGGGAATGTGGAAATGAATGGGTGGGGGTGGGAGTGGGGGGGGGGGTGAAAAAGTGACTGGAAGATATTTGAGATGAGGTAATGTATGAGGTACAAACTGGAGGTTCAGAAATGTTGAAGAAAAGTGGGTTTGAACCCCATTTTTTGTAATTTGATTACAAAAAATTCGATTACAATTCAATTACAATGCAAGAGCAGCTGTCAACATTTGTTCTTATGTGGCAAGGTTTTAAGAATACCCCTTATCATTGGAATAAACATGGAAAAGTATATCTTTGTTTTGTTTTTTTTTCATGTGTCTCTCCAGAAGCAATGACATGAGATCGCCACAGACTATTGTAACTGTTATTTGTAGGGATGACTACAAAGCAGTTCCAGTGCTAACGGGATAGAATGACAGTATTTCTGTGCATTTACTGCTTTCAAGTGTCATTTCTCAAATTTCTGGCTACGGAAATCACATGGTCGAGACCAGCGCCAGCTAAAAACCTTGAATTTCTGACTTCTTAACATCCCACTGTGTTGGAAAATACAGAAATGATTGCAACTTTGCCACAGGAACCTTTAATGTCTGAGAAGAACCTGTGAGGATTTAGTTATCCAGAGAGACTAGGACAACTTTGACCTTTTCCTCTCATTACAGTTTAGTATCACAGACCGATGGGGGAAGGGAAGGTTAAGGCCATGCACCGTTTCTGATGTGTGGAATCTGTTTCCTGGGCACAATCATTACATTCATTTAGCACACACTCAGTCTGTAAGATTTTTACATGTCAGTATGTAAAAAATGACTGGTAGATCCCAAGTCTTTATATTAGGTAAATATAACCGCAGATGAACTACAAAACATGGCACTGTCTCATTATTTAAATTTTTTTTAACAAAAACTAAGGCAAAACACAGAAGCAGTGTGTGAAAAACAAAGTGCTCCCTTACTGCTTCCATAGGAATTGAGAGGGTAAGTGGCTGCCAGGTGCTGGTAATCAAATGCACTTGATTAACTGAACAGCAGCGAGTGTGAGCACCTCTATAAAAGCCTCTTGCAATGATGTCTCTCACAATGATGTGAGAGACGAGAAAGTCGTACAGAAAATGATTACTTAAGGTTAATGCTTCTAAAGGTGGTTCTAGCTATTGAACTTAGTTTTTGACGCTGCTTCCTGTGCTAATAATACTGATGAGTCTCCGTCTATGTCTGTGTACAACTCTCAGCTCAAGAGAGCATTACGACAAAAAGGAAGGAGGCACCACGCTGTGGTGCCACTTGCTCTTTGCAGGTGAAAATGTACTGATTTGGTTTCTCAATGAGGCGATGAACTTAGCTGGTGGCCCATATACTGTGCAAGTCTTTGCCCCCTTCCTGATTTCTTAGTTGTTTTTCTTTCTTTTTTGTATATTTGTTGCACTTAAATATTTCAGGTCATCAAACACATTTTAATATTAGACAAAGATAACCCGGGTAAATGCAAAAGGCAGTTTTTAAATGATGATTTCATTTATTAAGGGAAAAGGATATCCAAATCTACCCTACCCTTTGAGAAAAAGTAATTGCTCCCCTTGTTAAATCATGAATTAACTGTGATTAACCACATTTTTGGAAAGCTGAGTTCAATTTCACTAGCCGCACCCAGGCCTGCCTCGTCTGCCAGATCTGTTGAATCAAGAAACCAGTTAGATTGAGCCTGTCTGACAAAGTGAAGCAGGCTAAAAGATCTCAAAAAGCAGCACATCATGCCACGAGCTAAAGAAACAGCTGAGAAACAAAGTCACTGATGTCTGTCGGTCTGGAAAGGGCTACAAAGCTATTACTAATGTTTTGGGACTTCAGTGAACCACAGCCATTATCCACAAAGGGAGAAAACTTGGAACAGTAGTAAACCTGCTCAGGAGTGTCCGGCCTACCAAAATTACTCCAAGAGCACATCGACCACTCATCCAGGAGGTCACAAAAGAACCCAGAACAACGTCTAAAGAACTGCAGGCCTCCCTTGCCTCAGTTAATGTCAGTGTTCACGATTCAACACTAAGAGAGAGACGGGGCAAAAATGGCATCCATGGGAGAACTCCGAGGAGAAAACCACTGCTGACCAGAAAGAACACAAAGGCTCGACTCACATTTGCTAAAAACCATCTTGATGATCCCCAAAATTTTCTGTGAACTGACGAGACAAAAGTTGAACTTTTTGAAAGGTTTGAGTCCCGTTATATCTGGTGTAAAACTAAAAGAGCATTTTATAAAAAGAACGTCAAACATGGTGGTGGTAGTGGGATGGTTCGGGGCTGCGTTGCTGATTCAGGACGACTTGCTGTAATTGATGGAACCACGAATTCTGCTCTCTACCAGAAAATTCTGAAGGAAAATGTCCATTCATCAGTTCATGCCCTGAAGTTCAAGTGTGCTTGGGTTTTGCAGTAAACACACCAGCAAGTCCACCTCTGAATGGCTCAAAATAAATAAATAAATAAATAAAATAAAGGTTTTGGAGCGGCCTGGTCAAAGTCCGGACTTAAATCTTTATGGAATGCTTTGGTACGACCTTAAACAGGCTGTTCATGCTCAAAACCGCTCTAATTTGGCTGAATTAAAGCAATTCTGCAAAGAAGAGCAGGCCAACATTCCTCCACAGCGATGTGAAAGACTCATTGTCAGTTATCACAAACACTTGATTGCAGTTCTTGCTGCCAAGCGTGGCACAACCAGTTATTAGGTTTAGGGGGCAATTACTTTTCACAGCACTGCAGAAAGTCTCATGAATCTCAAAAACCTTCTCACCACACCTGTCGGTATTGCAGGCTCTTGGTCAGAGGTGTCCAAACTTGAATTATATTAACACTCCTTTTTTTTCATTATGGTATTTGATTGTCTTTAACTATTGTTTCACCCAAATCACAAACTAGGTGCTCGTTTTGCCGTGCTGCTTCAGTTCCGTGTGTCAAATTTGTGGTATGAGCGCTTTTTGAAAATTCAATCCAACCGCAGTGAAACACGACTGAATAAAGTTGTGCTGTTCGGGCTATAAACGTGAAAATATATCACCTTTTTACAGCAAAAACCTTCCCTAAAACAACAATCTGGTGAGTGGTGCATATAGTGATGCCTGTGGATTATTCAGAGTGATTGAAACCATATTTTTGGGCATATGTATGTATTTTTAATGCCATTTTCTGTTTAAGCCCGATATTAAATGATAACACAAATATGTGAATATGGACAAATAAAACCAGACGATCTCCATGACTAAATAATATACCACTGGATGTAACTGTAAACATTTATTTTTGTTATTTGGAATAGGGCAGTGTGATAAAGACTGGCAAAAGGCTCTTTTACCAATTTCTCAGTTTGGCTTTAATTTTGTTTATGCTGCCCAAAACAAAGTGCTGAAGTGAGTCCGCCTCCCTTTGTCTGTGACTGAGAGTCTGTCTGGGGCGCTGCTTAAATATATCTCCTTTGTCTCTGTACCTCCTCCTCAGTTGCAGTCATCAGTGCTGAACAGTTCGGTAGTCCTAAGCGAAACACCTAATATGGTTCTGGAGGGTCTGAGACCTGGGACTGGCTACGTGGTCCAGGTGAGGGCCCGCACTGTAGCTGGCTACGGAGCCTACAGCAAAGAGATGCTCTTCCAAACCCTCACCGACGGTAAGTGGGTGGGTGGTTAGCTGGAGTGTGTGGAGGTGTTTGTGTGGGTGTGGGTTTTATGGAGGAGAGGAAAGTGAGTGCAGGGCTGAGAGAGGGAATGTGAGAGGGTTGCACAAGAGTGAAAATCTGGCTGTGAAGTAATTAAATTCTCCCTTCCTTTCTCTCTTTCTGCGTGCGTGCGAGAGAGAGAGCGCTTGCAGTCATGTAAAATGAGCCTTGTAAATTATATTTTCTGTGTATTAGAGGGAGAAAAACTGTCAGTTGTATATTTTCCCTTCCAGAAATGCTCAGGCGTGTGTATGTAGGAGTCTGAAACATATGAGGAATATGAAGCATAATATTTTTTTTCTTAATTTGTGTGTGTATGTGTGTTCCACAGATGAATATAAGTCGGAGCTCGGACAGCAGCTCTCCCTGATCGCAGGCTCTTTAGTAGGAGGAGTGTGTATTGTATCATTGGTAGCTATCGCCATCATCTGTACCAGGTAATGCACAGCAGACGCACCTGCTCTCACGCCTGTCACTGCAGTGTCCAAACAGGTAGACGTGTGTCCTATCATATAACATACTTTCACTTGTCAGAGTCGCTCAGATTTTGAACACGAACTGTCTGAAAACATTCACAGTGGTGCAGCCATTTGTTTTTGACAGAAAAATCTCACGAGGTCTACTTTTTTTATTGGAGCTTTCAACCAAATCTGACAGTATTTGCCATCATGTGGATAAAGTGGCACTTCAGTAGCACAGTTACATTGTTTAATGACCACTGAGCTAATCTATTAGCTGAGGGAAACTGTGAGATGCATTTTAAAAGTAGCAAGTGGACTTTGAACAACGTTCTTTTATTCCCAGATAAACGTTTGTGGGCAGTTGGCTGCGGCACACATCGCATGGATAAAAATACCCTCATCAACCGAATCCCTCACCCAGCTTGCTAATCCCCTGCTCTCTTTTCTGACACTTGCTGTCTGTTTCAAATAATACTGTCCAAAAAAAAAAACAAATGCCTGCATCTGATACCCAAAAAATATCAATCAAATAAATGTATTTGAACATAACCCCTATGTTTACCGATGTATAAAAGAACTGCTGCACACGCATTGTTATATTTCAGCTAAAATGCTAAAAATGGAAGGCTATCAACCGTATGAGCAGCAGCTAGCTCACAGTGTGAGTTACCGTTATTTAAGCGTAAACCAGCTAATGTGAGCCCTTGGGAGCATTTTGTGTGGAGCGTAGCCGCAGCTGGTGTACCTCCTGTAATTTAAAAATAATAAAAGCAACATTCTGGTGTGTTGTTGTTAATGTGAACTTTGAAAAAAAAAAAAAAGACAAATGACAAAAGTCGTGCATGAAAATTCCTACTAAAATGTCCATCCAGCCATCCATTATCTTCCACTTATCTAAAGTCAGGTTGCAGTGGCAGTAGGCGAATAGGGTATTCCTTCTCCCCACCAACACTTCCCAGTTCGTCCTGGGGGATCCCGATGCATTCCCAGGCCAGATGAGATGTATATCTCTCCAGCGGGTTTTGGATCTATCCTGGGATCTTATGCTTTCAATTATTACCCAGATCTCATGATTATGGGTGAGATTTGGACTGTAGATGGACCGCTAAATCTCTCTTCACCATGACAAACACCTGCTGTAAATGTGCTAGACAAGTAAAATGTAGTTAAAGCAATGTAGCAAAAGTACCGCTTTGGTGCTTCTGAGCTGTATGACATCATTAGATTGTTAAAATGTAGCCATTTCAACTCATTCAGGTGATTACTAGTGGATATGAGAAGAAAAGGATGTGATAGGCTGATCTGTTTTTGGCTTTTTCAGTCTTTGATTTTTGCGTGGTGTTGTATCACTTGAACTTTGATTGAAAGTAAACCATGTGAGAAATTTGGAAGGACCAAAAAGCATTATTTGGTGCAGCTGTTAAAAACACAAAGACATTTGACTGATCTTCCTGCACTCTGCTTTCATTTTTCACACAAGCTTAAAAGGTTAGAAACTGCTGCTCTTGGCTTTAATAATGTGTCCTGTTTTAAAACATTATCCACTGTGTAAAATGTTCCTTTTAAAAGTTACTACTATATGCTGGAGCTGTTAAATAAATGTAGTGGAAAGTAAAATATTGCCCTTTGAAATGTAGTACAATAGAAATAGCATGAAACGGTATCTGAGAATAGTACCATAGTACCTTTAATAAATATAGTTTCCACCACTGACAACTGCAACTATCTCACCTTAAATACACAGATTACCAGTGCGCCTTCTTGCAATGGTGTTTCCTCATTTCTTTTTAAATCCTCTGTAGACTGTAGTCTTTAACCTTTCGCTGATCATCAGTTTCAAGCTTAAACTACACTTTCTGCCGCCATTCCACATTTTGCTGTTCTTGTTCAATATCTCCGATATCTAAGGTACTACAGAAAAACAAGGAGTGTGACATTTTCAGAATTATGGTAACTCACAGTTCTTGTCCCCAGTGCTCACAGCAATGAGACCTGTAAGTTAGAGTGAGCGGGATCTTATTTCACCACAACTGCAACCTCAAAGTTTGCATGCATTAGACTATAAAATCCCTTTAAAGATCATTTTAAACTAGTCCGATCATTCCAGCTAGGCCCACAGGTTACTAGAACCTGTTCTAATTGACATTAAGCGCGAGGTGTGGTATGTGAAATAGAAGTACCGACACTATGAACAAAAAATAATTTATATGATATAATATTGCATTTGCATGCAGTTTTTCACAGGGGGAATATGATCAAATTAAAAGAAGGAAAAAAAGAATCTGAAATGACTCTAAATAGAAATTCAGTTGGACACCAATAAATCACAAGTGGTGCAAAAATATATTAAATTATATCATTTAATACCACAAGAGTTTTAAACTAGCTGTGAAATGAGAAATGTCAAAAATTTCAATGACCCCATGAACTCCCAGAAATAGCAAGCGGCATGCTGTCTCTCCTGCGCTCGGTATTAGGTGTCTGCCGCGAAGATCAGTTCACGTATTAAAATATTACCAAGTGCATTCCTTTAGTTTCATCCTCAGACAGAAGCAGGAAACAAGAGCTGATGACAAAGAGCACAAGCAAGTCACCCAATACTAATGAATTCCCGACAGACTTTCTCTTAAGCACACTTCGGGATAATAATTTATTTCACCTCAGAAGAGAGGCAGAGAGAGGACAACCAATTAGCATGATCTTTCTGCAACATTTCAAACTTTGTGTAAATTTTTCTTATCTATTTGGCACTTTTTCTTCCCAATAAATCTGTGTCTGTGTTTCTGTCTGTAGGAGAAGGCAGCTGAAGGAGAGCGTATATGGTGACAAGCTGCAGCAGTACAACACAGGAGGAGGTCCGACCCCTTCTGGCACTGTACCCTTTCATCACAGTGCGCATGTTTTATTATGATGCCCACCAGAGCGTTAAAACCGTGTTTATATCTGAGCTTTCTGACTTTCTCCTCAGAGGTGACTCTGAGGCCAGACATGTTCAGTGGACCCACACCCACTGTGACCTTTCCCAGCCTGTCTGAGGGTCACAGTTCGCCAGGGGTCAAGATCTACATTGACCCTTTCACCTACGAGGACCCCAATGAGGCTGTCCGGGAATTTGCCAAAGAAATCGATCCCTCCTGTGTCAAAATCGAGGAAGTCATTGGATCAGGTAGACTATTATAAGTGCCTTCGAATATTTGATGAGTCTTTCGCTTCCATCGTGTTGTTTCTATAAGCTGTTAAAAGAAAATATCAGGTCTTTATTTATTTTTAAATATATCAAATACCACAGCATTCATTCAATTTGAACAAAAGCGTCGGTTGAAGGGTAACATAAAAAAACAATCTCAGTGCTATAAACCGCCTCAAAACAGAAGCTAGAACAGCAAACCTTGGTTTATTTAATGAGACCAACTGCCACGTGAAGGAGCAGATCCTCTACAGCAAATTAATCACATTCTTCAACTGTGCCAGACTTTTGTGTGAATGAGGAAGATCTCGAATCACGCAATGCCAGTTTATTATTTTTGCTTTATTTTTCCTTTGAAGTCAGGAGAGATGTTTTATTCATGCTGAAAACTTTCACAGGAATAAATTAAAACTGTCTTCATGCATTCTCTTTGGCTATCTGCACTCTCACTGTAAAAATGCTGTGTGATGTTTGGCAAACAGAGAAAGCTGGTCCCAAAGCTGCTTCTGAATCTTTTTTTTTGGAGGG
>JAVDPK010002783.1:843687-856098 GCA_034780415.1 Cichlasoma orientale | reverse complement strand
ATAAATAAAAATTGTCTACCTCATTTTAAGTTATCGTACGATTAATTGATTTATTGTTTATCGCGACAGGCCTACTAACACATTGTATTTAAGTTTTAAATTCACTAAATGCTAAATAAAGTTTCTTTTTCCAATTACAGGCACTGGCTAAAATTACTACTTGAATAAATCAAGCTGAATAAAGTTGAGTCAAAGGCTGCTGTCCCTCACCTGTTCAGAGGTTGCTGTAATGGGGCTGGGAACTTCAGAGGCCTGCGTGGCAGGGGGAATGGGTGAGGCAGGTTTAGGAGTCCCGGGAACAGGTGAGGCCGGCGCAAGGTACTTGACCATGGCTGGATCCACCTCTGGTGTGCCCTGTGATAAAAAAAAATAATAATAATAAGCAACACTATAGCCATCTATACATGTCCACTGTTGTGTACATGTATATACACTCACTGGCCAATTTATTAGGTACATGCAAATATCAAGTCAATCACACTGGCAGTTCTGAGCATCAGAACAGGGAAGAAAGATGATTTAAGTGAATCTGAATGTGGCGTGGTTGTTTCCAGATGGGCTGCTCTGAGTATTTCAGAAACAGCTGCGGGGACACTCGCACACAGTTTTATCGGAAATGGTCCAAAAAATAAAAAATATCAGTGAGCTGCAGTTCTCTGTTGAATCTGTGGCATGAAGAATTAAAGAAGTTCTGAAGGCAATAAGGGGACCAGTTCAGTACTAGAAAGGTGTACCTAACAATGTGGCCAGTGAGTGAATATGTTTTTGCTTTCCTCCTTACCCTCTGTGGTGTGTGAATTGGAGACAATGCATCCAGGTCTGCCATTGGGAACTCAACGCCTTTCCTCTTTAGTTCCTCATAAATATGAACCACCCCAGTTAGATCAGGACTACTCCTGAAGGCATCGGCCCAGGCCTGTCACAACACACAAATTATTTAGTATGCTCTCAATTTTGGGGATTATTAAAACCAATTAACATTAAAAAAAGAAAAAAAAACTGTAAACACAAAGTGTAAAACTAAACAAAAACACACTATTAGGACAAAAATCTTTTTGGTCCACTGCTGTGGGAATATTCTTATAAAAAAAAGATATAGAGTAAACTCTCTAAAAGACACGGGGGCCTTCTTCAGCAAATCCCTATTAATATTTAAGGGAGAGCAGAAAGAGACATGGAAAGCACCATCTGCTGGCTGAGGTGACCTCAGGTAACCAGATAAGAGCACAAGAGGCTGAAGCTGTTGTACAACACCTGGGAAGTGGCACATATTGTGCCCACCTGATTTAAAATTCTGCAGTGGAGTGTAAGAGTACCTTACACTGTGTTTTTAAAAGAAACAGAAATTCTGTAGCACAAGAATATTATCACTAAAACAGCAAATACAGAGAGAGCTCCAATACCTGTATAAGAGACAGCACTTTATCTTGTACAATAGTTGGGGGATTGGCTTTGGGGGAGATGATCTTTACCAAAACACCATCAATGAAATCTCTGTTGGCCACCTGAACATGAAACCTGTGACCACAATTCTTCACACATGTCTCCAATACCTACAGGAAGGGAGAGGATTAAACAAAGACACTTGAGAAATTAAAAAAAAGAGGAAGAAAAAACATCAGAAAAAGTTTTGTGTGTGTGTGAGGAGCAGCACAGAAAAGGCAGATTTAGTAAGCTTTTGCTGCACATAGGGCCTTTTAACTAGCAGAGCTATCAAAGATGTGGGAGGACATGAATACAGCTCAAAAGGCATGGCTGCTGTAAACAAAATGAAAGAAGAGGCAGAAAAACACAGGCCTTGCAGAGGATGGCAGCAGAATAAAATGACCAGGAGCACAAGATCAGTAGACTGCAACCTTTTAATACGGCCTACACGCTGAAAAGCAGCAACACCATGCGCACGGCCCACTGAGTCATTTTTGACAAACAGTGCCTGCTGATATTTTGGGTCACTTTATTCCAACTTTTGCAATAATATTCCAGCAAAAGGCATGAACTTACTGTTAGTGCAAGCATAACCTCTCTGTAGTTCTTGTTGCCGCTCAGTCTCTTCTTCAGTGCCCGCATAGCATCTTTAGGCCTAGACAGAAACAGCAGAAAACTTAGAGCTGCATAAAGTACCCCCGGATTACAGGGAGCATAACATCACCAACTTTGATGGAATAAACTCTCCTGTGTGCTGCAATAACAGATGTGAGTCAGTCTGTCAGTGTAACTATTTGACTAGGACAGAGAAGCGCCGTCACCACCATCTCTCTCACTTTTTCCTTCTCTGTATGTCTGTCGCACAGCAAGATCAAAGCTGTCCATGCATGAAGAGTTCAGACTGGCTGTCTGCCTAATACTGTCCATCTTCATTGCAGATGAGACACACGAAGCTTTTATGGACTACCTCATGAGCTAGGGTACATTTACCGAGTGAAGGAGCTGAAACTGACAGAAATGGGGGGAAGCATAAAGTCCCTGGACAGCTGCCTGTACATGAGTGAGTTTGGTGAATATAATGTACCCAGAACCTTCCTGATTCTTTCCACAGTTCCCTCTTGTTACTGGCTGGTGCATTATTTTTTGCTGTATCTTGAGTTAGTCCTTACTATCTGTTGTCACTCTTTTATAATTAGATGCACACATTAGCATGTGTTGAAATATCTCACAAATATTTGCGCTGCATTTCAATCTCTGGAATTAAGCAGACTCTATCTAGCTCAACATCTTGAAGACAATAAGTTCTGTGTTCTGTGTGTGCGCGGTGACAGGGAGGACCCCATTTCGCATGTCAAGAGAATCAGTGTATGTAGGTGTAAAGAATGTGAAAAACAAAGGAAAAAAGGAAACAGAAAAAGAGTAAATATTCAACAAAAAAAATACTATTTTGTTATTTAACCAGACAATGGAACTGTCTGATTATTGTGCATTAGTGTATGTCATAACTTAAGATTGAGATATGACACATGATCAAAACGTTCTGAGAATCAACCCAATGCAAAAAAAAAAAAAACGTTACCTATTTATATTTAACTCCTTCAAATGATCTTTTCGATTGCTTCCTAGAAGTACCGTCATCACCATTTACTATGTGCTTCCTTTCGTTTTACCATGGACTTTGAACACACTTGGAAAACAAACAACTTGTGTGGAGGATCGTCACTGGTGATAAGAGCAGCGTCTCCAGCTGCAGCCAAGCAGTTTTCAGTGGTGAAGTCCAGTTTTCAAGCACAAAAACGCACCATCAGGTCATGAGCACAACAAGCATGTTTGACCAACATTAACAAGGTTGTGCGCCATGAATTCATCTCCCAGGGTAAGACCCGGCGTGGAGTTCTATTGTAACTTCCTGAGGGAGATCAGAAACAACCAGTGTGCCGACTGAAAGCACAAAGAAAACTTGAGGAGATTTTTGACCACACATAATCTTTTCTCCCCACGAGCTCTGGTTGCCAGGTATGACTCTCTATGACTTTTTCTACCTGGGCTACAGCAGCAGAAGAGTGCATGAGGTGTCACTCCTGTCAGCTAAGAACAGGAAACTGACAACAGAAGACTAGAAAACATGATCTGATTAGTCTTGATTTCTGCTGCAGCGCTCAGATGGATGGGTCAGAATTTGGCGTAAACAACATGAAAGCATGGATCCATCCTGCCTTGTATCAACAATTCGGCCTGATGAGTGTAATGTGTGTGTAATGGTAAGTGCAATAGTGTTGGAGATATTTTCTTGGCACACATTGGGGCCCTTAGTATCACCTGAGCATCATTTATATTTACTTTTTTTATGTTCAGAAATCTATTTTGGCAAAAATAAACTCAGATTTAAGCCAAAAATCATCTGCTTTTATAGCCACAAATCTGAACATTTTAAGTGACTTATTCACCTAGTGCATGCTGGGCATTTTTCAGTGTTGGAGGCTGACATAAGATTCCATTCATTCATTCATTCAGTCATACCTAAGGAAACAAAAGACTATGTGTAGTAGGGTGTCTGTCAGCAAAGAACAGTGGGCAGTGTATTATTTGCTCAAGTCTCTCAGTTAGCCAGTGTGTGATAAAACAATGAATGTTTCATTACAAACCACAGCAGGAGTCTTTTTGGGTTAAATACTCTTCCTAATCCTGCTTGATAAAGCAAATTATAACCTAATAATAATGAAGGAGCTTACCCCTCGTCTGTTTCATTTATGATATCGCAGATCTCCATGTTGAGGGTCCAGTCCTCATTCTGTAGGCCTCCATCTGTGGCCCTCTCTGGAGGAAAACACAAAGAGTTCAACGATTAGCTCACTGCAGTGTACGGTCTATGCAAAGACAAGATTTGAGAGGCACAAATTAGGATTACAACAGCTTTTGTTTGGCTCCAATACTGGTCCTGTGAAGTTGGTGGAGTTCTGCACAGATCCATCACTATACAACATCAATGTCAATTTAAATCAGTTAATACCACTCGTGGCAAACAGTTCAGACTGCTTGCCCGCTGCCAGCTGTCTCACGTGTTATTATGGTGCTGCATTGTAGCTAGGCTCAGTTGTGGCCTGTTTGTACTGTACATTGATTAAAGCAACCCTTGATGTAAATGACATCACAAGCACACTTGTGTAAAAAAGTCAGCATGTGGTCACAGACTTAAGGACTTTAGATCTTTCCCATGTCCTGTTTGACTTATTTAACCATCCATCAATCATTCATCTATCCATCCACTCTTGCTGCTTAATCAGCTCTGGGTAGCAGGGGCAGCACTCGAAGCACAGATGCCCAGACATCCCTTTCCCCAGCCACCTCCATCCGCTCATCCGAGAGACACCGAGGGTTCCCAAGTCAGCTGAGAGATATAATCTCTCCAATGTATCTGCCCTGAGACCTCCTCCCAGTAGGGTATCCTTGAAAAAACTAGCAACTCTACTCTGAACTCCTCACCCTATCCCCACCCACCCTTTCGGCGGAATCTCATTCTTTTGGTGACTACCCATAGCTTGTGGCCACAGGGGAGGATAGAAACATATATCAACTGGTAAATCGACAGTTTTCACACTTAGGTCATTTTCTCATACACTTCTCTTTTTGAAACCAGAGGAGTTGCTCCCTGCTGGCCTTTAGAAAGAATGCAGTGCTGTAAGAAGGAGTCTTGGGTCCATAACCACGAAACAACCATTCTTAACTCTATTTCACTTTCACAACATTGCAGGTGTACTAAAATATCGCCAAACACCTGTTCTCTCAAAGTCTCCAACTCCAGTAAACTAACTGAAACAGCCAAGTAGTGAGCTGGATACTGAAAAGCCAAGATCTCAAGGGGGAAAGCCACACAGACTGTGGGTGTTCCAGCTGTGTACTTAGTCTTAACTATTACAACATCCAAAACAGAAGCTGCAATGACGTGCTCTCGCCTTCACACTCCACCCTTCCATTTTACAGCATTTTGGCTAAGACTGTGAAAGCCAAAGAGATGAACCAGCACTGCAGTCATCACTGTTCCTCGCGCCGTCTCCTTCTTTCTCTGCGGCCCTCCAAGTCCATCCATCATGTCTGTGGACACTGCCATCTTATAGCAATATAGAGAGACTTAGAGTTTTAAAAAAAAAAAAAAAAAAAAAAAAAGGTTTTCTACTATTATGATAATGTTTTTTGACTGACGCTGCATGATGCTGCATAGACTGTGATTAGATGAATACTAAGTGCGGACAGGAGGTGCTCCTCTCCCCAAAGCTCATATGGCCTTAGCAGTATGCCATGCTAGAGCCAAGGGCCTCACAGGGTGATGGTACCACTGGACATGCCTGACAGCCATGACTTATTCATGGTCTAACTGCCCTCTCTAATCAACATTTCACAGACTGGGCAGCTACCCAGAGTTGGGCAGCTTCTACAACCCACTAAACTACAAAAAGAAAGAGGCATCCAGTTAATTCAAACACAAATAGCACTCAAAAACACTGCTGAGTCTATCTTCTTCTCTACGGTACAGAGAGCATGAGTTTGGAAGATTTAACCAGCTACTTCCTCTGGGATAACCCATGTAATCTCCTCAAGTGGATTGTCATGTTGAGGCAGGGCAAGGCACGGGTGGCGGGGGATAGAAGAAAGGAGAGGGGGGAAAAAAAAAAAAAAAAAAATCAGATCCATCTGTGTGAAACGCACTGTAAGGACACTGAACGAGAGCCTTACTAATGAGGTTAAATGCCCGCTAAGTGCATTAATTCATGGTGTTGTGTCAAAACCCCCACCCCAGCCCTGAGAACTGACACCACACGAGTGAAGCCAGTCGATCACATGGCTTTTACAGTGGCAAGCTGTGCCATGCACTTGGCAACAAAGCCAAAACGTCCCTCTCTAGCTACGATGTGAACTTTTAAGACTCTTCTTTAATTCCTGCCCTGTCTTCTCTCTGCTTGCACACATTTTCTATTTGTCCAAAGCCTTTGTCTTTCTATTATTTGATCCATTTTCCCTCAGCCATAGTAAGACACTAAAAGCAACTGCTAACCAAAATGTAACTGATTCTGTCCAATCATGAGGTTGATTAAAGCACTGCATGACTCTCAAGACTATATCTGATCAAAGTAAAAATATGGTATGGGTTGAAAAATATGAGTAATTCTGAGAATTACTGGAACACAGGGAGAAATTGTCTGGTCCACATCTGTTTTGCAGGAGTTTACCTAAGCATTAATAAAACAGGAAAGAGAATAGTTATGCTCATTCATCAATGAGCATAACTATATTTCACTAAAACAACAAAACTAAAAGTTCAATGTACCCGTGGAACCTAGAATACACTGTCACGTAATTAACATAAACATAACTTCTTATCTTTAGACTTGATGAAAACGCTGTTATCAGTGATAAAAGCATGCCCAGGCCTTGGTGGCAACTGTTATGAATCTCAGCTTGTTTTGCGAGACAAAAGGCAAAATGCAAATATTGATGCAATCACACCAAACGGATGTGGTAGGCCACGTATCTTTCTTCTCTGGGGGAGTATAAGCACCACAGAGCAACGAGATTTGCCCCCAAAAAATAAACAAATAAATAAATATCCAGGCTGACCGTACAGTTTGGTCAACTATTGTTCAGAAACTAAGTAAATATGGAAGTTAAATGGGTGTCCCTTCAAGCCACTTTAAGTCGTGTCTATATACTAGCGCCACTTTCAATGATCCTGTTTTAATTTTCTTAAACTGCATCTACACACATGCATGATGATAGCATAACGCACTTCTTGTGATTACAGCGGACTAAGTTAGGTAGGTTAGCTGGCTAACATTAGCTGGGAGCCCATTCCAAGAGGATGACGTTTGCTACGTTGATACCCACTAGCTCGCTATTTCCACCTTTGACCCAGTAGTAAACAATACATGTTGGCCCATTTTCAAAGTCTGTACTGCGAAGGAAGCAGCGCACCTTTAAAACATCATTTTAGGTCTAACGTACCTATACACTGGCCCACGGGAGTGCTGTACGGATTTCCAAGTAAGAACTCCATCTTGACAACAAACGATCCGCCCGGGAATGACAGGCTCGGGCCCAGAGGCAGTACTATCTAGTCCCGCCCACCAAGAAACGCAATTGGTCTAAAAAGTTTGATACGTACAGAGCCCTCTGGATACGTATGGCTGGAATCAATGCCGGTTATAGTTAACAAATGAAGCTACGTTCAACAAACCTTTTCTACGTGTAAGTATTTTATTTACGATGGGAACAAAAAAACTGTACAGCTAATGATAACAATGGAGTAAAGCATTAAAGTATAAAGTGTGAATGTGCATAGATGTTGACTATATATAGCTCACATTATACTTTTGAAAAAGACGCTTAGACCCCCATGCAACCAGCCCCCCCAAAATTTACACAAAATCTCAATGTGATCCTACCTAACTTATCTTGCTGTTACATATATTAAAACATATATTAATAACTTCAAAACGTAGCTTTATATCGTTAAATCAAAATCCTTACAAAGTCCTCTCTCCGGTTGATGTTTATTGCAACAGAATAAGGTACTTGAACGCAGCTTAAAATGAGTGTGTTGCTATGTAACAGACTGTAAATAAAGGGCCTAAGAGGTTGCATACTGACTTTATCGATAACTCCAGCTGGTAATCTGTATTTTTAAGCATTTTGTGGTGGCAAAAAACAACAGTAGCTATTTTGTCTCGAAGTTAACAATATATGACTTTTTTTTCTTTTTTCTTTTTTTTTTTTTTTTAAACAGAGGGTAAAGTGCCTCGGACCTCATAACAACAGCATTAACTCGGAAGCTATTATTTCTAAGCCTACTTCAATGGATAAAGAGATCCTGGAGCGTGCTGTGCGGGAGCAGTTAAATTCACGTCAAATCGTGCGTTTTCCAGATGCGTACCCAATCCACTTTAATGAAGTTCTTAAATTATATCTGGGATGCAAAAGTGAGGAAAAATGGTGAAACTGATGAGAAATGTATAAATGTATGCATGTTTAGCATACTGAGTTTGGTTATTTTCATATTTTCAGACATCCAGACGATTGACAATTTATGGGATTTCAGGTCTTTGACCAAGCTTGAGCTGAGTAACAACGTTATAGAGAAGATCCAGGGTCTGGGCCATCTTCTTAATCTGACGTGGCTTAGTAAGATTAAACTTTGTTTTTGTTGGTGAAATGTTGCACTTCCAAGATCAGCTCAGAAACTACTGGTAATAATGACAGTCATTTTAAATGTGTCCTTCAGATCTGTCCTTCAACAGAATTGTGAAAATTGAGGGTCTGGAGTCTCTGAAGAAGCTCGAAGTGTTGAATTTGTCCAACAACAAAATCTCTGTGATTGAAAATATGGACACACTTGAGAACTTAACTCATGTCTACATTTCAAACAACCTGATCACAGAGTTGGATAATGTAAGAAACGTTTCTGCTTTTCCAATGCAAGTATCATGAAGCATTCCTGTAATACTTTTTAAATAACCAAATGTATTTAAAGGTGCTCTACCTCAGGAAGTTTAAGAGCCTGTCAGCAGTCAGCCTGTTTGGAAATCCTTTCCATAAGGACGATGATTACAAGTTTTTCATCGCTGCCTACTTTCCAGAGTTGATGTTCCTAGACTCCAGAGTCCTTGACCAGAGGACAGTAAGTGTAAATAGTGATGCATTTTGACACAAACCCAATGGGTTCGATTTGGGGGTGGAATTACGGGGTGGGGGGGCTCTGAGCCCTTCTTGTTTGCAGTGGTGATGGGCAGGTTGACAGATGAGGTTGGGCAGGAGTCTCAGTGGACTATGATATAGACGAGACTGTGATCTGCAGTGAGAGTAGGGAGCAGGTGGAAGATAGCCGGGAGAGGTGAAAGTATGCTCTTGAGAGAAGAGAAATGAAAGTCAGTAGAAGAAAGACAGAGAACATGTGTGTGAATGAGAGGGAGACGGGTGCAACAGCAAAGCTGACTATACCAAAGCTTGTTTGAAAATTTGCCTCATGGCCATTTATAAATTGCTGGCTGATGCTGTATATGACTAAATTGTGCTTCTCTGTATATGCAGAAAAAGGAAGCATTTATCAAATATCGCGATGACCTTGAGAAAATTAGAAGTGAAGAGCTGAAGTTACATCAAGCTGCTGAGGCTCAGCAAAGGCACGAAGCTGAGCTAAAATTACACAAAGTAATATATTTTTTTTAATTATTTGATATGTCTGTTGAATTGTAAACATACAATGTGTCACTTATGTATTATTTGTTTTTTCTTGCAGGATGCCTTTGTGGAATCCCTTAGTGACCCTTCTCTGTTTAGGAGCATGTTTAACGATGATCCAGAAGCAGAAACACTGCGCTGTGTTCCAGGAGTGGATTCTTTGATTCAAACATATCTTTTATCATCCTGGTTTCCTAATCCAGGCAGGCATTGTTATTATTCATGATGACACAGTACAGACTAAGCAAATCATCATTTGTTTCCTTGACCTTGCATTTACATTTGAGCACCAAATGGGGGAGCTGTGTACACAGTTATTTGAAATGGGCTTGGCTGAGCACAAACGAAGGGAGACTGAGGTGAACCGTTTCTTCAGTGACCGGGAAGAGGCTATGAGAGGCAACAAGGAGAAGACCTCGCAAGTATTAATAAAGTTTAACGAGGAACATGGAGAGGCAAGCAGGAAGCACTATCATGTTTTAAAAATTCATTTTTCTGTGCGTACAGCAGATTTACGTAAATACAGTGACTCAGCGTGGCATGATCTCTTGTGTTTTCACTTTTAAAGAGGACAGGAGAGCTGAAACAATTATCAGACCCAGACGTACGCAAGGTCAAAATCAACCACTGTAGTGATGAAATTGACCAGGTCTGTGAAACCCTCATGACACTGGAATTTCAGCTGGTCAGGGAGCTGGAGGTCAGTGCACACTTGACTTTGTACACTTTATGTAATTTGTAAAACATCCCACTTCCAGTTGAGTTTATATTTGATTTGAACTAATTTCTTACTGTATAAATCATATTAGAGTCTGTAGTTGTAGACTGAATAACATGATATAAGGCTACGTGCCTTTGTTGCACATACTCACAGTGATGCTGCTTGGTCATTTCAGAAGATGATCGATACTTTTGACTCCAGTCTCTCAGACATGGTTGGAGACTTCAGTCAAACTGCACAGGGGATATATCCTTTTTAATGGCAAAACACTCATTACGTTTTAGTTTATGTCAGTATTTAGTCGTAAGCCGTACCCTGCCTCTCGCCCTATGACAGCTGGGAAAAGCTCTAATGATCCTGAATTGGATACGTGGAAGAAGATGGATGGATGGATGGATGGATGGATGGATGGATGGATGGATGGATGGATGGATGGATAGATGGATATTCTTAATGCAACGCCAGATTAGCTCGCCAGATTGCATAAATTTGATGGGGGTTTAATCAGACAGATTCTTCCATTTTTGCCTAGTAAGAAATCCAGTCCTGTGTGAGCCGTTTCTTTAACAAAACATTACATTTTCTCAATGTCGAGATCTGGAGGATGATTATTATCAGGAGATGCAAAAAGTTGCTGCTGCAATCGGGGAGAAAGTGGCCAAAAAAACCCTGATGGAGGATGTGCCAAATGATGTTATAATGGTCAGTGTTGTCCCTTATAGGCCAAACCGGTGTTCCAAAATATATGGTTACAATACTGCTGACAACTGATATACACCCATAAATAGAGAATACCTGCAAACTTCTGTCTCTATTCTGGTCTTTGTTAATCTCAGGGATAACTGAACAGACTATAGGGTGCAGGTTGCTGAATACAGTTTTCAGAGGGTGAAAAAAAAAGGAAGGAAAATACTCCACCTTTCAGAAACTGCATTATATTGTTTCAAACCCAGGCATGTTTATACTACATTATAATGTTACTGCCTGACTTTTAGATGCCTTAAAGTCAATTATTCAATTAAAGAAAAAAAAATGCCCCTGGTAAACCATCAAATCTAATATAATTTTTAAGGTGAGGTTAAAATATGGTGTACTAACAGTATCAGGGCCCTCATACTGTCACTCCTCTGTTTTATATTGTAGCTGTTTGAAGCCAGAGATGCAGTTATGGATGCACTGGCCACTGGCCATGATAACCACCTGCTGAAGATCAATGACAGAGAGACTCAGCTGATTACAGACCTCAGTGCCTGGAAGAAGAATCTCATCAACGGGGTAGAGAACTGAAACTACATCAAAACTAATAGTCTTGTGTACAGTTCTGTGCAAATGTCTTGAGCTAACCCTTATTTCTTTATATGTTGCTTCCAAGGAGCCAGGCTTTCTTGTAATATTTTTAAGTGGTCTTGAGCAATAGCTCTCCAGGCTTTCTGAGGGTCTTTCTTGACAGATAAATGGAACAAAAGGAAACCGACATCAAAAGAAAAAAAAATTTGGATGCCCTTCAAGAAGCTTGGAGAACTATTCCTGAAGACTACTTAAAGAAATCACAAGAAAACTGCCTAAGAGAGTTCAGGCTATGCTAAAGAATAAAGGTGGACATACCAAATATTGACGTTCAGGCTCATTAGAATTGTATAAACTCTATTTTTTCAATCATTTTTGCATATTTAAAAAAATGTGTAAATCACTGCACAATTTTACATTTTCCTAGCAAAATATAAAGAATCAGGAGTGGCTCAAGAGTTTTGCACAGTACTGTATTTTAATATGTATGACAAAATCTTTTTTTTTTTGTCTTACGGTCTTGTTACTTTTTACAGATACAAGATACGGAACTTGAGCGGCACTTCAAGAACATGTCAGGCATCCACAAATATATGGACTATTTGAGGGAGCAGCTGACATAGTGGAAACCACTCTGCCAGCTCGAGAACACTTCAGAAACCACTGTCAACAACACACTGTATTTCATTAAATTAGAAAAACTTCGTCTTACTTTGAGAGGCTCTACTACTAAATTTTTGGGATTGTGG
>JAVDPK010002783.1:826693-843587 GCA_034780415.1 Cichlasoma orientale | reverse complement strand
CACACACACACACACACACACACACACACACACACACACACACACACACACACACACACACACACACACACATAAAGGAAAACTGCGGTGTTTATGCACCTAATGTCATGTATTTTGACCTGATGTTCAGGCTATACACCTCTGTCCTTCAGTTTATTTAGTTTCCATCTCTTAAAGAAGCCACATCATTACTCACTGTGACACTGCTGATGCTGTGGTATCTGACTAAGCTTGAAAAATAAATAAAATTTCCAATCGCTCCACGAAAGATCCACGAAAGATCCACAGCACAGAATGGGTAAAAAATGAAAGGAAGACACTGAACTCTCAGCCTGTACAGTTAGTGAATCCAGTGGATCACTAAAACAAACCTAATCTATACACATTCTCATCCACCCTCACCTTGATCTTGCTGAGTTTCTTCTGGATTTTGTGCGCCACCTGATCGGCCCAGTATTTCTCCCGGAGAAAGTCCCAGAAGATTCTTCCCACCAGACAGTTAACCCAGGTGGGCTGGCCCTCTGCAGAGCATTCTCCTGGCTCAGTATCTGCACCAGCCTCGGCTCCAGCTTGACCTCCAGAACCATGTTCTTCGGTCTGTATCTGTGGAGAATTTTTTAAAAAAGAGCCATATATGGTGGCACAAACATCAGTAAAACGACCTAATAGGACTGAGAAACAAAATACACATTCTCACCATCTTCTATAATGAACCCAGCTTTCATATCCTGATTCTGCACTAAGTACTCTAAACATCTGAACAGACTGTCCCTCTGCAGGGTTCCAATCCCAAACCACCCATTAAAGCTCAGGCTGGTATGTTCCAGTCACAATGAGTTACTATTTATATTTTTCCAGCCAGGTGATATCTGATATTGCTGAATACTAAAATTTGGTCCAGTCAGCGGAGATGTATTTAGCTGACTCAGCATGCTGGACAAGGCCCATTTGAGCTTGAGCCGGTATTAATCAGCTCTGATCAGTTATCATGGCATAAAGAAGATAAATAGAGCTGGAAAAACATTGTTTTTCTGCCCATAATGGAAAGAGATTCTTTAAACTGAATCTGAGAAACAACAATGGAGAGTTTAAAGTTTACATCACTTTGAGTGACGTGAGATGCTGGATCTAACGCTGAATCAAAGTGTTGTTCATTGACCTTTGTGTAAGTCGTGGGGCTTCCCTTGTCACTGTGGCAGGGGCTGGGGGTGGGATTGCAACTTTCTGAGCCCATCAGCTGACTCATGTAGGTGCTGTAGTCCAATAGGGTTCTTGCTTTCATCGCTCCCGGGAAATCGGGCAGCTCCTCTGTGCTTTCTTTAACAGCCTCTCCACCACTTTGTGTTTCTGTGCAACACATTTGGGAGCAGAGAGTTGGTGAATCTATAGATAATGCCGAAAGAATTATAGAAAAAGTTAAATTATGGCATTGAGTAATTTCTATATATGCATTTTTAATGCAAAGACGTGATATTTCCGGGCTACCAGCAGCGGAATTGCTCTGCATCCTCTTACCTATGTTTCCCTCATTGCTCACACTGCTCTGGGCTCCAGCCCTGGAGGCAGACAGGAAGTGCTGGAACCACTCCTCCTTTTCTCTCCCGGTGCGGCCAAACAGATAGAGGGTGACGGGAAACTGGTGGTCGGGGTCTGTGTGCTTTTCTGCCCTTTCTTCTTCATTCTCCTGTCCTTCAACCAGGCTTTCCTCCCCTACCTCCCCCTCAGCCAGAGTGATGCAGATTGGGTACTTCCTGTTCCACACCCTCTTACGAGCCAAACCAGGAGGCACCAGAGACACCTGATAAGGAATGACAAATGGAAAGGGTCCTTTTGGTTTTTTACTGTTCATTTCATTTCTGTTCATCTGCATTTATACAATATGCAACACTGAATACTGGCAACACTGAAAGCACTGCCGTGCACAGTGTCTTAACTTTATTCTGTTATCATACAGGGAGCTACTTTAGCCTGCTTCGGTGGGCAAATGAGATAGCGGAGAGGTCAGGTTTATTCGCTTCAGTCATAACCCTTCTGGTCTTTCACCTCCGTGTTAGATGACAAAGTGGGTGCAGAGAGACGAAAGGGTTCAGGTGAGAGGTCACCTTGACAATTTTTTCATAGGTTTCCCTGTCAGAGGCAGGCCTGCTTTTTCACAGACAAACTGACCTTACAGTTATCCAGCTGGTAAGCGCATGAACGCAGAAACGCGGCTTTGTGGGGTGTCTCGTCGAAAGCTGCCCACCGGGGGATGTTGGCACGTGGGTATTCTAGTCGCAGCCGGCTGCCCTCCAGTGTGACATAGACAGAGTGCGTGATGGAGGGGTGGAAAGTCTCAGGGTCGTAGTTGTGCATCTCATTCATCCAGCCCTGAAATTAAATAATAAAGATGTTTAATCCAAAAAGGACAGAATTCATGCAAATCACTTTACATTTTCTTGGTAAAACTGAAGTATATTTATAGCTGTACTGAGGCTCCATTTAGATACATTTAACTAAGAGTTAAATGTTAAATATGCCAACTGAGGCAATGATTGCACTGAGGCAAATTAGATCCACAGTGAGTGGTGCAAACTGTGACAAACAGCTCAGCAGGAGGGGAAACGTGAGCCATGGCACAATGCGACTCTCATTTAACACTGTGGATGAGTCTAGACTATTGTGAGCTGTTAGTAGCTCCTCTATCCTTACAAACTTTGCCTTTTTTTGATCTTTCTAAGTCTCATTGTTATTTTCATAGTGACACAGAAGCGCTTTGAGGACGTTATCATCTTTCATGCCGAATATTCTGAGCCCAGTGGCTGCTTTTAAAAGTGCCATTAATAGCACTATCTTTCTTCGATGCTACATGATGTCTGCTGATGTTTGATATTTTGAACTCTCATCCTGCAAAAACAAACACTTGAGCATTTCCATGTAGCCAAATTAGCAACAGGAAAACAGAAAGGGAGCAGCTGCAGAGGCTATTTTGCATACAGAGCCAGGCTGGAGCGTGCATAACCACAACAACTCCTTTAGGGCTGTACGTGAGTTAAATGCCAACAATGGCAATGGTAAAGTGCAGATGTTTTGCAGGGATAAGAGCATCATCGCAATCTTTAGCGTGTTAATGGTTAACAAAGCACAGCAAAGGCAGATGGAAAGTGCATTAAAAGAGATTAATTATTAGGATACCCCCCCCCCTCAGAAAACAGCAGTCCTCTTGGGTACCTGTCTTCTTGTTCTGTAACAATTACACTGTATAAAGATTTAG
Source organism: Cichlasoma orientale (assembly GCA_034780415.1). Taxonomy (NCBI): domain Eukaryota; kingdom Metazoa; phylum Chordata; class Actinopteri; order Cichliformes; family Cichlidae; genus Cichlasoma; species Cichlasoma orientale. The sequence continues at coordinate 840,337 of JAVDPK010002783.1, read as the reverse complement.
AGCCAACATCTGGATTAACACATAAACTTGCAGTGTCAGCACATATCAATGTCTCTGTTTCTTTAAATTGTGATTTTTTTTTTTACTAATTTATTACCTCTAGGTTTTGTAGATTTGCAAGATTTCCCTCCAGTGGATTTAGGTTCATGGCACTGGCTCTGCTATGGTTCCTTTTGGCAGCTGAGCGTTGCGGGGCAAACATGAACACCAATACCAAGCCCAGCATAAAGCCACATGCAACCCCTACAGACAGACCGGTCATGTAGGGAGGAAGAGGCAGTACAAAGAAACCGTAAGCAAGAAGGCCCACGGGAAAGAGCCAGTGAAGAGGCAAAGATGAGCCCGGCACTGTTACTCGACACTGGGGGTAAGTTCTACGATGTGTCCCTTTGGAGCTGTTCTGGTGCTCCACCACCTGAATCACATCCCCATAGGTGCAGATTTCCAAATGTTTGTCTCTGCTGTGTGTGTGGCGTTCTGGGGAGGAGGAGGATTTTATTAATGAATCCTTTTGGAGTCGCCTGGCAGGAGTGTCACACACCACTTTGTGCTCTATGTCAGTCCTCCTCCGGCACCTGAGGCCCGCTTCGTCGCTGCTTCCATCTCTTCCACCAGCGCTGTGGGAGGCTGGTGAGTCTCCTGCACCAGAAGTCCGCCCCTGCTTGGGGCTTCCAGAGCTTTCATCCCCCATAATCTTACTCAGCATGCTCAGTGGATCCTGCATGGCCTCTGAGAACTTCCTCCGCGTGTCCTCCAGCTCAGCGATGAGCGAACTGCCCCGCGGCTCTGTGGGAGACATGCTCCCTGTGGAGGGAGGTGAAACCCATGAGTCGTTCTCATCCATTGCTCCTGTTTCAGGCCTGGCCTCCGGAATCTTTGGATATGTAAGCTGCTTAAAAGGATGCAAATGTAGCTTAGAGTCAGACTTGGAAAGGTTGACCTCTGGTTCTACACGACGGGAGATCTCTGTGCTCAGAGACTTGACCAGACTAAGAAGAGGCTTGCCTCTTAGAGAACTGCTCTCCCTTGGCTCCAGATCCGTGGAGGAAGATTTCACTAGGCTGGTGGTGACAAGCAAGTCTGCTGATGATGCTGACAAATCAGCTAAAGAGCCTGGGGAAGAGGGGGAGTGAGGCAGGAAGATGGGCTGGGAGCGATGGCCTTGGCTGAGGTCCAAATTAATCCACAAATTGGGCTCAGGATGACTCTCCCCAGTTTGTTGTTTGTCTTTGGAAAAGGCCACAGAAGGACCCTCCTCGTGGCGGTCAAGGCTGAAGATCAGCTTGCTCTCCTCCATGATGGCTGTTGATGAGGAGCTAAGATGAGGATCTGGTCAAACACATGGAGCTACAGTCCTCCAAGACATGAATGCATGGGAGACTGCAATTGCATGTTGACTTGGAAAATCCTTCTCAGGGTGGGTGCAGTCCATTATGTTGGACCCTGAAAAATATAGAGAAATATTGAACATTAAGACTGCTGCTCTGACCTTTGTCCTGAGGGTAGACGAGTGGTTTGTTTCTGGAAAGGAGTTATTAGCACAAAGTGGCAGTTAATCCCAAATTAGATGCCGCGTTCCACTCCATTAGCCATTAGACGGTTCATGCCTATTTGAGACATTAGTCTTGCTTTAATGATGCTCTGAAAGATGCCCAGAACAACAGCAATCTCCTCCTACAGTGCAGTTTTTTTTCACCATCAGCTACTTTTTCCAACCAGTATCAAGTCTGCCTTGAAAGCGCAACAATAAAACACTCCTTTCAGAAACCAGGGCTTTAAATGCATGTGGATCTATAACACCGTTTTTAATCAATCACAAACATGTATGATGTCAGGCAGACTGCACAGCCTAATTCACTGAGAGACAGCACATCCAGTGACTTTAATCTTCCTCGTTAAAGAAGCTTTTACGACAGGGAGCCAAGTCACACGGGGCACAAAGTGCAATTAATGAACGAGTCAGTTTCAGATGCATAAGTGCACCGTAATAAACTAAGAAATGTGCCAACCAACCAATTTTCAGAGATCAGTTACGATGTTGCTTTGGGTGCCACCAGATCTGTCTCTGTCTCTGCGCACTGAAGGCGAGATATTAATTTTAGCATCAAGCTGCTGGGCCGTTTGTCAAATCTAATTAACCAAAAGTGCTGCTCTGTGAGTGCTTAAGCTGCTCCAGACAGTACTGCATTACCCTAATCAATTTCCACTTGGAAGTCAATTTGGATCAGTTCGTGCTGACAGGGGGCGGAAAACCTCCGCTGTTCAGTGGAATATGGAGTCAGCAGGGAATTGGCAGCTTTCCAGTCAGGACGGTGGATGCAATTTTGCACAAGAGTGAGAAACTGTAACCCTCAGAGGACTGGAGACAAAGATTCGGGCAAGCCCAGACCCGCTGTTCTTGTTGGTTCGTGATTTGGGAGTGGAAAGTAGATGGAAGCAGATATTCCTCTTGAAAACTGAAGAATTTGAAGTAGCTAAAATTAGATACTACACGCCAACACTTTTTCTGTCGCAGGAGAGAAATAATCAGCAGAAAAAAGAGCTGTGATCACGGTTCAAAGGAAATATGCTTAATGCTCTCATTTTGTAACAGAAAGCAAACTGGAACAGCAATAAATAATTTTTCATCACCATTGCTTAGTTTATTGCTCCCCAATTAATATTGATATTTTCTGTCAACTAGCTAACAAAATAATTGACAGCTGATAATGAAAATGCTTTTTTGCATTAAGAAGCTGGCTGACCTCTTCTGTATTGCACATGTACATTCATACCTCGTGCAGTGCTGCACATAAACTCCAGACATGTTTAGTCAATTTGAGCATCATCTTATATTCTCTGTAAATATTAATCATATAGTTTAGTTTAATTTTATTGGCATATTTCCATCTTATTTGTATTTTGAATTTTTAGTTTCTGGATTTTCGCTTTTTGTACTCGCGCTGTTCTACGTGTCAAAGCACAGTGTCTCGTCTTATTCGCGCTACATGCAAACATTGGGGTCCACGAACTATGTCTCTCATATGACTGAGATGACAACAAAGTTCACTTTGACTTTGAAAGTGATATTAAATGTTGTGCATTTGCTTATAAAAGTATATTCTTTCAATCAGCAGACAGTAACATATGAGTCTGAACGGACTGATGTAGAGAGGGAAAAATGATGGCACCAGCAGAGAGTCCCACTTTTATCCCTGACGTCAACACGGTTTTGAATTCTGCCAAAGTGTCATGTCTCTGCAGCTCTGTCCTCCTTTTGGCCTTTTTATCCTGGATTAAGGGGGAGGGAATCGGATGAAGAGGAGACAAAATAATATTTAAAATATAATATTTTATCACAAAGATTTAATTCATAAAAGAATTAGATTGGATTGTTGCCTGGGATCATTTAAGGACTCGCCCTAGCGATTGGCATCACACATGCACAGAGAGGCAGGACTTCCATGCCATCCTTGTGCTTCTTAATCTTACCTTCAAATGCCCATTTGACCATGGTGACTGACACATTTGGCACTGGGTTGTGTTTGTTTGGGTATCACATGGTAAGTATTAGTGGACCTTAACTGAAGCAAGTTATTAAGAGTATGTCTGGAGTTAAAAGTGGCTAATTGTAGCACACACACCCCAAAATAAGTTTATTCATTTATTTATTGTCATTTTTTCACTCGATAGAGCAATTTCAAAAAAGACACCAAACTCATTAATGCATGATCAGCGTGAGAAGATTTTTCTAGAGAAAATCCTTCAACTCTAATTTTTTGGTAGTAAAGGCACCTATTCTAGTGCGTGGACAGAGATTTTTTTTCTTTTAAATAAAATCAAAACGCTTTTATTAAAGAAAAACAGTAATACAGAAGTACTTACCCAAATCTGCCTTGTCTGACCATCTGCCCCCTCTGATATATCAGTGGCAGAGGTTGGGAGAAGTCCAGAGTAGTTATTATTTTTTATTTATTTTTTGCAGAAATGTGCTTCAAGCGCAGGCTGCAGTGATCAGTCTGGATGTGCTGCAGAGTGCGTGCGCTGCACGCGGGAACGCACGCCACCCACCCAGCTGCCGCAGGAATCAAATACTCACTCAACTTCACTCACATCATCTTCGTCGCGAAAATCATCCAAACTCGCCAGAACAAACGATTCGCTTTTAAATGCGCAGTTCAGCTTTGAGAGACAAACGCGCCAGCGGCGTTGCCACGGCTCGACATCGACATTTCCGTCCGCTTTCGCAGGCGTCGGGCTGACACAGATAGATGTGATTATTGGTGTCCTGGCTGCAGACTGGACCAAACCGTAATCCGGATTAGATTTGAGAGGCCAACAGTTGGCGGAGTGACTCCTCCTCTCTGCTCTACCTTCAGCGTCAAAACAGAGCCTGAGCTCAACTCTCTCGCTCCCGCGCCGCAGCCCTGCCGTACGCAGACTTATGTAATTGCACGCCCTTAAAAATTCACGCAAGGATTACTGTTCAAAAGTGTGCGCGTTAAGCGCCAGAATGCGTTTATACCAATCGAGCTAATACTGAGGCGCTTCTGACATCTGTGCGTGCAAAAGGATACTTTTCAGGACTCCCATGTAATGAAATGATTCTTAGTCTACTAATTACTTAATGGACTAACATATGGAGTCTCTCTCATCACTGACACTTCATTTTAAAAATCTCAATCATGATTCTCATCATCGGGCTTGTGCTTCTGTGTGTGTGTAATTTAAAGGCATAAATTAATGGAGAGAAAGTGTGGCTTTCCCCCCTAGGATTAAACTGCTGCTCGTTTTAACCGATACTATGAGAGCAGCGGGGAGGTAATACTGATTTCCTCTGATCTGACATTTAACTGCTGCCTGCTATCTGTTGTATTTGTGCTTGAAAGTTTCGTATTATTATTATTATTAGTGCTTCAGATACCAGTTATTGCATAAACCTTAGAGATTGATTCGCTCCTGTGCGATAAACAAAAGGTTGATGGTAGTTTAATCTAGATTTTCGGGTATCCATTAATAATCATTAATTATAAGTAACTGCAGTCTGTAATGAAGTAGTGAAGCATGGGGCCGCCTGCAAAGACGCATAACAGTGTTGTGACATGATGTATCAGTTTCTTTTCCTCTCCAGCCTTACAAGGAATAACTTTAGTGTGTGCTGCCGCCTGCTGGGTAAACAGCAGAAGAACTCTTACTGCCTTCATTTTTTAGCAGCCTGAAACAGTTTAAGTGTAACGGAACTTAAACTTTTTTGAATTCTACCACTTTTCACAGAGCTAAGGTCAGAGTTATAAACATATCTGACAGTTCAGAGTGCTGGGTTCATCCAGAGGAGCTTACAGCTGACCTGAACGGCGCGCAGAACACAAAACATTATTTGTCCTGAGATCCCGAGCCGTCCTCATACATTCCTCTGATGCGAGGTATTTATTAAAGGCAGTATTATATACTATAAGATTCAGACATGAACACATCCAAGTCCCATTAACTGTAGCAATTTGACAGACATTTCAATTTTGTATATCACTGATCAGAGAAAATAAGAAAAATGAACAACATGATCTTTAGTGGCGGTCGAGAGCTGTATGACTGCTTGCATGTGTCTTGTATTGTGGCTCCCCTGCGGCCTGTGAAGGGGACTCTAAATACAACGTGTCCACGGGCCAGAGAAACGTGTGAAACCACCTTACACTGTATTGTTTTTGTTAGGCCATCAGTCACTCCCTCGCTCTCCCTCAGCAGGTGAGCTTGTGCTATGAGCCTCTAATCTGCGCTGCAGGTAATTAATGACATGAACTGACTGAATCTTTGTATATAAATGAGTGCACTGTTAGTAGATCCACTTCTTTGGGCACAGGACAGGACACAAGGTTTCCCAGGAGAACATTGCACAAAGCATCGCACTGCCTCTGCCAGATTGCCTTCTACCCATAATGCATCCTGCTGCCAGGTGTTCCCCAGCTAAGCAACGCGCACACACACCCGGCCATCCATGTGATATAAAAGGAAATGTGTTTCATCAAACCAGGGGTCCTTCTTGCATTGCTCTGTGGTCCAGTTCTGATGCTCACATGCCCATCATGGGCACTTTTGGTGAGTGACAGAGGTCAGTACAGTCTGCAGCTGTGCAGCCCCGTATGCAACAAATGTGATGACTGTGTATTTTGACACCCTTCTATCAGAACCAGCATGAACCTTTTCAGTAATTTGAGCTACAGTAGCTTGTCTGTTGGATAGGACCACATGAGCTAGCCTTCATTCCTCACAGTCAGCCTTGGCCGTCCATGACCATGGTCCCTGGCCCACCACTGTTCCTTCCTTGGACCACTTTTGATAGAGACTGACCACTGCAGACTGGGAACACCCCACAGGAGCTACAGTATTGGAGATGCTCCAATCGAGTCGTCTAGCCATCAGAATTTCACTCAAATCCATAGGAAGGGGTGGACCCAGATGCAGGACGCGAAACAGAACTAAACTCAAAATAACTTTATTGCTGGAGGTTCAAGGGTTACAAGGGCGATGACGCAACAAGAAACAGAAAAACTGAAGGCTTAAATAAACACACTAGGTAATAAGGGCAAATGGAAACAGCAGGGAAACAGCAGGGAACCAGCGGTGAAGCAAAGGAGACTAATAACAAAGAGGAAGCAAAATTAAACACAAAGCACAGGGAGCACGGAACTGTCAAAATAAAACAGGAAGTGACCAAACAAGATACAAATGCAGAGGGTTATCTAATCAATCTATGGCTTTCATAATGTCTCAAATCCTAAAATGATCTATCTGGTAAGCTTCATGATTTTTATAAAGTGCCTGCCTTTTCATGATTTTGCAAATGCGCCTTGAGATTAGGTGCAAACCTGTATCGCATGCCACAAAGATGGCAGGGAAGAGGCGTAAGGCCTCTCTCCTGTGTGTGCGGTCTTGTGCCTTGTCACCTGTCCACTTTGGCAAAAACATTTACCGCAAACATCACAAGCGTATGGTTTTTCTCCTGTATGGTGCCTCATGTGGGCTTTGAGTTCACTGCCTGTGGTACAGAACTTGCCACACTGGCCACACTGATACGGTCTGTCCCCTGAACGACTCCTTTTATGAATCGTAAGGTTCTGGCTTTGACTGAACGATTTTCCACAGATGTCACAGTGATACGGTTTTTCCCCAGAATGGGTCCTCACGTGCACAGTGATATGGTCTCTACGGTTAAAAGTTTTGCCACATTCTTGACACACAAGGTCTTCCATGTCCGTGTGCGTTTTCTTGTGAGTTTGGAGACAACGGAAATAAGAAAACGTCTTACCACAAACATCACAAAAAAAAGCTTTGCTGCATTTCTTTTTCAAATGAAAGATATATATATATATATATATATATATATAAATGCATCTAAGAATCTGATTACTGATGGACTTTAGACACTATTAATAAGCTTTAAACACTAAATGCGCACAGAGGTCAGAGCGATATTCCAGGAATAGTGACAGTATTGTCCGGTCAGCAGGGATAAGGTCAATATGCACGTAAACAGTTCATGCAAAATGTTTGCAAAACTACTTGAACTAAAGCTGAAAGTGTGCACTTCACTCACATCTTGATTGTTTGATTAAAACAAGTTTTTTATTCACAGAGCCCATCAAGATTTGTATATATCTTCACTTTGTATCTTCTCAAATAAAGTTGATGGAGTGTAAGGTGAGCTGCAGAAGGAAGTGCTGGAGTCTCTCTGTGTTGCTGAAGGCGTGGGCAGTCAATGAACTGCTCCCACTCTGGGACAAAACCCAGAGTGGGGAGCACCAGACCTCTGATGATCGGTGGCCTCGCTGGACAGCGGGAACTGAGGACGCCTCTTGACACATGCTATGCAGTGATCACGGACTTAGTAACTTATTGATCACAAACTGAATGTCTCCTTGGTTTTATATTGATTGACACTGAAGGATGATGTGATACGACACGGCTCCTAGGGTGAACAGACTTTACACAAATATGTAAGCTATTTCTTACTGAGACATCACAGGTTTGTTTGACTTCCTCTCTGAACCATTGAAAGCAAACACATGTACAGTATCAGCCTGCCAGAAAGGCAAAACTGAATCTACGACAGTTAAGGGTGCTTAAAGTGTTTCTAACCCACTCTAGAATATATGCTGTCCTCATGAATCCTTTCCAAAGATTACTCAGATATTTTAAGAATGGTGCTAAACTGCTGTGTTTATTGTGATGGATCCCTAATAGATGTAGTCATTTAACAGATTTATATATTCCCCCCTCTATCCATGGCACATCATCAGGCATATGTTAAGGAGGACAGTGAGTTATTTAAAAAAAAAAAAAAAGCTGAACAGGTTTTGCCAGTCAGCTCTAGAAATAACTGGCTGAATTTAGAGGAAGTTGTTTTTTTTTACACCTGTATTTTTTACTATTATATTGTAAATATGCAAAACAGGGCACACTGTGCAAGAATCAAAATAAAAGCTATATTTGTTTCATTTTAATAAAGCTGCAGAGACGGAATAATCAAAGCACTGCCATGCCCACAGTGATTAGAAGCTGCTCTGCTATCCCAGCTGAGAGGCCCGGCTTATTCAGGCATAGCCCGTCTGGTCTTTCACCTCCGTGGTAGATGGCCAAGTGGTTGCAGAGAGATGAGACTGAAGAGTTCAGGTGAGAGGTCACCTTGACTAAGAGGCAGGCCTGCTTTTTCACAGAGGAACTGACCTCACAGCTACCCAGGTGGTAAGTGTGTGAATGCAGAAACACGTTTTCTTGGTAAAACTAAACTACATTCACTGGCCACTTCATTAGGTACACCTGTTCAACTGCTTGTAAACACAAATATCTAATCAGCCAATCACATGGCAGCAGCCCAGTGGACTAAATCAAGTGCATGCTGGAGGTCAAACTGACATCAGATTATGGAAGAAAGATGATTCAAGTGATTTTGAATGTGAGTTGTTGGTGCCAGATGGGCTGATCTGAGTATTTCAGCTAAGAACAGGAAACTGAGGATAAAATTCACAGCTGTTCACCAAACTGGGACAATAGAAGATTGGAAAAAAGTTGCCTGGTCTGATGAGTCTTGGTTTCTGCTGCAACATTAAGATGATAGGGTCAGAATTTGGTATAAACATGAAAGCATCCTGCCTTGTATCAATGGCACACTTTGGGCCCCTCAGTGCCAACTTAGCATCACTGAAACACCACAGCCTACCTGAGTATTGCTGCTGACCAGGTCCATCCCTTTATGAGCACAATGTACCCATCTTCTGATGGCTGCTTTCAGTAGGATAACACACTATGCCACAAACCTCAGATCATCTTGTTTCTTGATCATGACACTGAGTTCACTGTACTCAAATAGTCTCCACATCTCTTTCTAACAGACACCTTTGGAATGTGGTGGAACGGGAGATTCATGCATGCGCAGCCGACAGATCTGCAGCAACTGTGATGCAATTATGTCAATATGGCCAAAGATCTCTGAGGAGAGTCTCCAGTAGCTTGTTGAATCTGTGTCACTAAGAATTAATGCAGTCTTGAAGGGAAAAGAGAGTTCAGCCAGACAGCAGCAAGGTGAAAGTAATGAAGCGTCTGGTGCACGTATATTTATAGTTGTACTGAGGCTTCATTTAGGTGCATTCAACTAATAGTTAATATTTAAGTGTCATTATCCACAAGTAAATATGGCATCTGAAGCAAATTAGATCCACAGTGAGTGGTCCACACTGTGACAAACAGCTCAGCAGGAGGGGAAACATGAGCCATGGCACAATACGATTCATTTAACACTCTTGATCAGTCTATTGTGTGCCGCTAGTAGCTGCTCTATCCTTATAAAGTTTGCCTTTTTTTGATCTTGATAAGTCTCATTGTTACAGTCAAGAAGTGCTTTGAGAAAGCTATTATCAAAATGATCCTCACTTTCGTGAGTAATCCTCTGAGTCCAGGGGCCAGTTCTACAACAGCAATCACCTCAAAACTAATCCATTAAAAACACCATCGATAGCATCATCTTTGATGCTATGGCCTCACATAACTCATCCTGGCAAAAAAAAAAAAAACCCATTCAAGCATTACAATGTAAGCATATCATCTTACTTACTTTAGAATCTTAGCATGCCAACAGTCACAAAGTAGCACAAAACACAGCTTAAGGTAGCTGGAAATTTAATGAAAATAAACTTTATTAGGATTCACCCCTCCACATGCATGATCTCATTTACTGGCTGGTGATCCATCCAACACTGCCGTTTAAAATTTTAGATCTGTGTTTGGTCTCAGCACACTGAAAGAGAAAATGCAACAATTTGAATAACTTATGCGTTAAAGCAACAGTGGAACAAGTTCAGTTACTGCACGTGTGCTGGTTTTCTGAGTCTCTTGTTTTAGTCTTCTTGATAATTAAAAAAATATATATATATTTTTTTTGCAATGGTCTGGATTTTTTTTTAAATGATTGGATCTCAAAGTTTTTTTTTTTTAAAAAGTTGTAATTAGTAGTAATTAATATCATGACTTTTAGCTGAAGAAGCATTGTTAAATAATAAGAAATAAATGAAGTTCTTTATCCTGGTATTTTCTCTGGAATGTTACATATCTGACCCGGCCTCTCGCCCTATGACAGCTGCAACAGGCTCCAATAAGCAGAAGAAAATGGATGGATGTTATACATTTCTTTATTATAAGTTCAAAAATTATTGGATGTTGAAAAATTCAGTATCTAAGAAACAAATAAGCCCCTGTAATTCACATCACTCTCAAATAAATGAAACTTACTGAACTTCCTCAGTTTGTGTCGTCATACAGACACATGTAAGCAGTAGATGTCAAATTTAATGTAGTTCCACAGTTTAAATCAACACAAGAAGGTTTGTCAAGTCATAAAATGCACAAAGAAATCTCTACAATATTTACAATCTCTCATTAGCTACAGCTCTGTGACAATACACAATAACTAATACTAAAATTAACACAATGTACCATGAGATGCTGGGGTCAATTAAAGGATACCATCGATATGGCTGCAGCCAGAAACAAACAGACCGCAAGTTATATGACAGGATGTTAAACATTAGTGTCCACCATGTAGAAAGTTGGTCGCACAACACCCGAACATCCCAGAAAGCAATATACAAAGTCAGAGTGGAACTAATTTTGTATGAAAGCCCAGTACCCTTAACGTTAAAAAAAAACACCAAACAAAAAACAGCAAAATCATGGTAACCAACAGCAGCAAACAACTGTAGAAACGATGCGCTGCTCTTTAAAGCAAACTGAACATTTTTAAAATTTCATTTTAAGCTCTTTGACGCCACTGCATGTGGCGTTTTCCTCATGCGGCATCCTCCCTTCTCTGCTGCTCGTGACCTTTCCAAAACTGGCTTTAGCCATCAGATTTAAGTTTTCAAACTCTGCGATATGCAGATGAGGCTGGGCTGACTTATATCCACATGCTCCCTGCCATATTCTACAGAGTTAAATGAGGACACCCACTCCCTCAGTCTACAGGAATATTTACAAGTCAATCGCTCCAATTAGTGTAATTCATAAGCAGAACTATAAATCAGGCACTGTTAAGTAAATTGGATGATTAAAAGCTATCCAATCTCAACTAGACAAAAACCCAATCTATGGCTTTCATACAGCGGCAGGTTCCATGGCTTTAATAAAGTGGCTGCCTTTTCATGACTTTGCAAATGCACCTTTAGATCAGGTGCAAACCTAATCTAAGGCGAAAGGCCTCTCTCCTGTATGTATGGCCCTGTGACTCTTCATCCGTCCGCTTTGGAAAAAACTTTTACCGCAAAAATCGCAAGCGTACGGTTTTTCTCCTGTATGGTGCCTCACGTGCGTTTTGAGTTGACCGCTTGTGGTACAGAGCTTGCCACACTGGCCGCACTGATACGGTCTCTCCCTCGAATGGCTCCTTTTATGAATCCTAAGGTTCTGGCTTTGACTGAACGATTTTTCACAGACGTCACAGTGATACGGTTTTTCCCCAGAATGGGTCCTCACGTGCACAGTGAGATGGTCTCTACGGTGAAAAGTTCTGCCACATTCTCGACACATAAGATCGTCAATGTGCGCGTGTGTTTTCTTGTGAGTTTGGAGACACCGGAAATAGGAAAAAGTCTTACCACAAACATCACAAAAAATTGCTTTGCTGTGTTTGGTTTTCAAATGGCGAACAAGTTCTTTTGTATACTTGTATTTCCTCCCGCAAAGAATACAATTAGTACACATCTTGTGTGTGTTTATGTGCTTCTTTAAAGCAGCGATGTAGTAAAATCCTTTCCCGCACAAATGGCAGAAGCTGCGGTCTTTTTTCCCTTTACTGGAGCAGTTCTCATTAGACAAAGCTGCTCGGTCTTTCTTGTTGTCACTGACAGTTTTTCCTTGCAGAGTCTTTTCTTTCTCTTTCACCATTTTGGGTTGTTCCTCTCCACTGCTGTTCGCCATCTCCTCGTCGCTCGCAGCTGCAGATGAGTCTGAAGAAAGCGGCTGCATTTCATGTGATATCTGCATCTCCAATCGTTCTTCCTCACTTTTCACAATTCTTGGAGGAGAAACAAAAATCTCTAGTGTTTCACTCCCATCCCCATGCTCCTCCTGCTCCTTCTTCACCTCAGGCATCTCCACCAGGCAGTAGCTCCAGCTGTTATTGCTTAGATCTGCACTTAAATTAGAAACTGTTACGTTAGACTCTTCTGGGGTTGGAGGTCCCTGGTTTTCCTGCAGCAATGGGGAGTCACGTTTGTCTCCATGTTCCACGGCACTGTTGGTCACTGGAGGTTCAGCAGCTACAAAGGAAAAGTGTACAGAAGTTAGCCAAAACCCAAAAGGTTTAGTTTTAAATTTAAATGGAAGTAAATGTAAGTGCTGGATATTAAATATGAAAATGTAAAAGCTGTGTAGGCACTCTCTCTTAACTCTCCTCAGAGCTTCTGGAAAAGTGAGTATAACATAAAGCCAGTTAAACTTAAAAGATATAAATTTGTCCAGTTAGGAAACAGAAACATCTGTTAATCAAGTTCACCTGTTTTGGTACAAATTAAAGTGACAACAGGTGCACTGGAGAGTCAACAACAACACAATACCCCCAAAAGCATTGCATTAACGCATATTAATAATAACTAGTGATTAAATGCGGAGTGGTGTACATACAGATTGAAAAGAGATGAATGAAAAGAAACACTCAGTACATCATAGGAACCCTCCAGCAGCCTAGGCCTATTGCAGCATAACTAAGGGAGGGTACAGGGTCACCTGATCCAGCCCTAACTATAAGCTTTATCGAAAAGGAAAGTTTTAAGCCTAATCTTAAAAACAGAGAGGGTGTCTGTCTCCAACTAATCCAAACTGGGAGCTGGTTCCACAGAAAAGGGGCCTGAAAGCTGAAGGCTCTGCCTCCCATTCTACTTCTAAATATCCTAGGAGCCACAAGTACACCAGCAGTCTGAGAGTGAAGTATTATGGTACCATGAGGCCTTTAAGATGAGATGGGGCCTGATTAATCAAGACCTTGTATGTGAGAAAAAGAATTTTAAATTAAATTTAACTGATTTTAATTTCTTCCTGTTAAAATGGAGTTTTTCCTTCCCACCATCGCCAAGTGCTTGCTCATAGGGGGTCGTTTTGACTGTTGGGTTTTCTCTGCAGTAT
>JAVDPK010002783.1:807383-826593 GCA_034780415.1 Cichlasoma orientale | reverse complement strand
AGTATTGTAGGGTCTTTACCTTACAAAGCGCCTTGAGGCGACTGTTTGTTGTGAATTGGCGCTATACAAATAAAGTTTAAATGAATTGAATTGGGGTTTTTTTTTGGGGGGGGGGTCTTGTTGCATCACCTGTTGTCATTTTCATTCAGCAAAGCACGTGAAATTGATTCACAGTGGTTTATGCTTCCTAACTGAAAAGACCGATATCCCTGGAGTTTCACTGAAAGTATCCATCTATACTAATTAAGTCTTACCCTAATGTTTTAGCAGTGTACTGAAACGTCTCTGCGTGGATTATTTGCACATGCGTGAGTGTGAAGCGCCATTCGTAGCTACAAAGCTGTTTATAAATTTACCACTACAAACCCCCAGGAGAAATATCTTCCCAAACCTGATTTGTTTGGCAGATGAGCCAGCTGATGTGGTAGACTTCCCGCCTCGTCTTTAGATCGATAAACGTGGGCTTCGTGCAGAGCTAAAGTGATGGTTTTCTCCACCTCTCCGAGGATCTCCTCTGCTGCTCCGTACAGCCGCTGGTGAACAAACAACCTCAGCTGAAACATCGTGGCCTCCATATCTCAGGTGGGAGATCATACGCAAAAACATCAATCGATGAAAGCTTGATAACAAAAAGACAAACTCAGCCAATACAACAGACCTACAACCCGTGCGCCATGAGAGACCGTGGCATCACCTCCGGGTTGGGACTTTCAAAATAAATGTTTGAATTCAAACAGGCGCAGCATGTTCCAGTAAAAGTCACATTATTAGGAATTACAATAGTAACACACAAACTACATTCTAGCTAAAACAATCTGAGGAACAATCGAATATAAAAGCCGTAGTCGAACTCTAAATGCTCTAGGGTCAGGGATACTCGCTTCCAGGCCTCGAAAGCCGGTGTCCTGCAGGTTTTAGATGTGTCTCTGCTTCAACACACCTGAGTCAAATATAGAAGTCATTAGCAGGACTCTGGAGAACTTGACTGCATACTGAGGAGGTAATTCAACCATTTGATTCAGGTGTGTTGGATCAGGGACGCATCTAAAACCTGCAGGACACCGGCTCTCGAGGCCTGGAAGCGAGTATCCCTGCTCTAGGTGATGCATTGATAAAGCCTGGCAATATACTGAACATTAATGGTGCGTGTTTAATGACAAAAAATGTTTTGTTGTAATTTCACATCTGCATATGCACGAAAGCAATCACTGGATGACTGTGAAATGCGTTATTAAAGATCAGTATGCTTTTAGTTTGAAAGTTAAAAACTTGGGCCGGAAGTTAGTTTTGTTTCCAGCTGGCAAGTCTGTAGTGAAGGAAATTGAAAGACTGCACGAAAAGCGATGTCGTTTTGCTCTTTCTTTGGGGGAGAGGTCTTTAAAGACCATTTTAAAACAGGTATCGCTATGACTTTTTATTTCTTGTACTTTATTCAAGATTTCTGCATAACGAAGCTGGAGACCGGCCGGCAATCGTTTGCTAACTATCCAACGTAAAAGCGAATACGTACGTACGTAAAGGCGAATAAAGTTTCAAACTGCTGTTTAGGTCGTCCTTACTTATCCGGTATTAAACTTTCACGGTATAAAAACCTTTAGGAAGTTGTGTTTTTATATATCCATGGCCGCTAATAGCTTAGGGGATTGTCATGAAAATAGCGAAGCACGTTAACCTGTTGTGTAACCCATGTTCGAGTAACACAATAACGAGATTACAAAACTGGATTTAGCTTCACATAAGAGAAAATTGTACACGGCCTTAAACAACTACAAATGCAACATCTATAAAGATTAGAATGGCAAAATATGTAAAAACAAAACTAAACAAACTTTAAAACAACTTTATATATAAAATTAAAAATTGTCTACAGTAGAAACATCAAGAATAGGTCTGTATTCAAATCGCTCTCTCTTCATGTAGTACAACAGTGTCCTGTCCTTTATTCCTCAGGGATTTATGTGTGCTCCAAATGCAACCACCAGCTGTTCTCCAGCTGCTCCAAGTATGAGCACTCATCACCCTGGCCAGCCTTCACAGAGACCATCCACAAGGACAGTGTGTCCAAACATGAGGAGAGGCCCGGGGCGTACAAGGTACTGTCATTCTCTCTCTGTCCCTGCACGGGTTCACACGCGCGTGATCAGTTTGATCCGGTGAATGGGATTTATATGACCTACTGTGAAGCTCCAGCTGGTTGTAAATCTGTGAGGGACTTTCTTGACGGCTCTAAATGCTGACCAAATCAGTCGCTTTTGTCTTTTTCCAGGTGCTGTGTGGAAAGTGTGGAAATGGACTGGGCCATGAGTTTGTGAACGATGGGCCGTCCAAAGGGCTCTCTCGCTTCTGAATATTCAGCAGCTCACTGACGTTCGTCCCTAAAGGTACAGATAGTTGTGCTATTTCACCACACAGTGTTGAGACTTCTATACCTATAAGTTTAGAATTTGTGATATGAGGAAGGCATTGATACCAATTTCCAATGCCACAGTCCTCAAAGGTACAAATTAAAGTCTTTCTGAAAATGCCATCCTCTAATTAACCAGAGATCATCAAGATTTACACATACCGTCTCCTTTTCTTTGTCCCTTCTCCACAGATAAGGTTGATGGACTGTAAGGTGAGCTGCAAAAGAAGTCATGCTTGAGTATCAAGTCTCGCTGTGTTGCTGAACGTGTGGACAGTCAATGAAGTGCTCTGGAACAAAGCCCAGTGCGGGAGCGCCAGAGCTCTGAACAACGGTGGCCTCACTGGACAGCAAGAACAGAGGACGGCTCTCGATACATCTGCTATGCAGTTATCACAGACTTAGTAACTTATTGATCACAGCCTCAATGTCTCCTTGGTTTTAAATTGATTGATCCTGAAGCCTGGTGAGACCTGCAGTTGATGGGTTACAATAACCTGTATGCACAGCAATAAAAAAAACTATTTTAAATGGAAAAACGGACTATTTTAATAATTATTTGATTTCTAATGGATTTCACTTCCTTTGCTTGATTCATTTATTCATTCCAGTATTCATGAATAAAAGAAAGTGAAAGTAGTTACATGCCTTGTGTTTTTTTAGAAAATTGCCACCAGGTGGAAGCAATGAGAAAAGGATCAGGCGTCACACACGAGGCACAGAGCTGCTGACACTCGATCTGTACACGAAGGTTTTTCAGGCCTAAGCTGGGCGACTGTAAATAAAAGCTGCTTTGGCTTTGAGGAGTTTGAAATGGATGAAATGTCTTACTGCTGTTTTTCTGGCGGAGAAGAATATAAAAATCACTTCCAGCCTGGTGAGTGAAATAGAGTGTGAGGCTGCATGTGACGGTGTAACAAGACACTGCTGTGAAAATCGAAGAGCGTGCCCCGTTCCTTGTTTGCAGGTATATACGTGTGCTCTGGATGTGGCCACGAGTTATTTTCAAGCACGTCGAAGTTCGAGCACTCTTCTCCGTGGCCGGCGTTTTCACAGACAATCCATCAAGACAGTGTCTCAAAACACCCTGAAGCTTGGGGACCCATAAAGGTAGTAAACATTTGTTAGTACGTTTCTTATACTAAGCCGGCCCAAATGGGATTTAACACTGTTACCACTCAGGTATAAAGTGTTGTCTTGTACCGTCTGGATTTGAATTCCTCAGGTTTGTTGTGGGAAGTGTGGGAACGGACTGGGTCATGAGTTCTTGTATGACGGACCAAGAGAAGGGCTGTCGCGCTTCTGAATCTTCAGCAGCTCGCTGATGTTCATCCCTAAAGGCGACTCTATCAGGGGTTTCTATCACTCTGCCATACAGTACACTACACAGCTGGTTTGATGCATCACACCCCTACTGCCCACCTGCAACTAGCTGTTCTGTTTCTTCTCTCTAACCAGAAAAGGGCGATGGACAGAAACGTGAGCAGTGAAAGACAAAAAGGTTTCCTGCTGCTGAAGGTGTGCACGGCGAATGAAGTGCTCGGGATAAAGTCCAATGGATCTCCTGGGCACTGATGGATGGTGGCCAGCAGGAAGAACAGATTTATTCAAGCATGAGCACAAAAGACAAACAGAAGAACAACTAGGTCAAATTCAGCAACATTATTTGAACTTTATGCTTTATTGTTTAACTTCTCCCCCAGGGAAATAGTTTGAGATGTTTAACAGCTATAGAGCCTCAACTGTAATGAACCCACCTCTGTGAAAATGTTGATGACTGTTGCACAGTCTAATTCCAGGATTCCACCAGCTGATGGGGCTATATAGCCTGAATAATCTTTGATTTTCTGCATTATTAGTCACCTAATGCTTTACTGTGGACACGGTTTGTTATCTGTGCAAGAACTTTAGATTTTTATCTATTTTGTAATGTCATCAATGAGGCTTCTGACTGGTTCCAGCTTCTGAAATCTCACTCAGCATTTCATCAGCACAGAATGACTTGAATCATAAAGCCAGAGTCATAAAGAACCATCTTCATAAACACTGTGATCAAGGAGTGCTGGAGCACAAGTCTACCTGTGAACACTGATGCTGCTTTAAAGTCACTTCAAATATTAATTTAAGTTAGGGTTAACTATGCAAAGGATCAATATACACTTATCGGCCACTTTGTTAGGTACACCTCGCTAGTACTGCTGGAAACATTCCCCAGAGATTTTGGTCCACGCTGACATGACAGCATCACACAGTTGGTGCAGATTTGTCAACTGCGCATCCATGATGAGAATCCTCCGTTCTACTACAAAGGTGCTCTAGTAAATAGAGCATCTGATGGCTGTGGGGGCTGTTTGAGTACAGAAAACTCATTGTCATTTTCAAGAAACCAGTTTGAGATGATCTGAGTTTTGTGAAATAGTTTGTTATCCTTCTTGAAGCAGCCATAAGAAGATGGGTACACTGTGGCCTTAAAGGGATGGACATGGTCAGCAACAATACTCAGCTAGCTGTGGTGTTTAAACAATGCTCAGGTGGTACCGAGGGTCCCAAAGCGTGCCAAGAAAATATCCCCCATACTAATTCACCACCATCTCCAGCCTGAACCACTGGCTTTCCTATTGCTTCTGACCCTACCATCTGAATGTTGCAGGCTGGTTAGATATTTGCATTAATAAGCAGTTGAACATGTGTACCTAACAAAGTGGCCAGTGAGTGCATGACCTTGATTGGTGTGAGCTGACTGACTGGAGTAAATAGAGAAGAAACTCTATCAGCATTCCCTGCATTAAAGTATTCTCGGTCCCTGTGGCCAGCAACAACAAAGCAAAACAGAACTTATCAGCAACTTTTCACAGATGTTGTCCATTTGCTTTAAGTGATTGTGGAGGGTTTCTAAAGACAAGTAAAATGCTTTTACACAAATAATGTCTGATGGTTTTTTTGTAATGGAATTTAGGTGGCTTTTTTCTAAGATCCACTGATTGAGAGTACTGTACATATCTGGACATCATGTCTCCACTGCCCCATTCTGTCTCCCTTTCAAGCCAGCAGCCTGTTTCCCGATCTAGAGCCTGCAGTTACAGGGCACTGAGCAGTAAACCTCTCACCTCAGTCCACGTTACAGACTTTAGGGGCTGTGTGCTTTTTTTGTGTGTGTTTTTTTCTACTCAGCAAAGTTTTCTAGATATCTCAGTGAGCAGTAGTTCTTGGCTGTTAGAGTGGTGGAATTTTAAACAAAGCAAGGATGTGGGTGTATATTCAACAGCTCTCGTGCTGTTTAAGTGTCTAGGATGAACAGGTGTGAAGCTGCTGATTTTCAAAGGCTGGAAGATCTAAGGGGGAGATGAAAGCTTCACTGTCAGACAGAGGATTAAGAACGGAAGTGCAAACATTCATAGATTGTAATGCTGAAGAATTCAAAGCAAAGACTTCATTGCACATTTATGCAGTGCTGATTTTGTCTGCAGCTTCATTTATTAAAAAAAAAAATCAGGATGCTGTGTAAAAAGTTAAGGGGCAGTAAAAGACTGGCTGAGCATCTCGCCTGGTCAAACAACTCACATATAACACGAAGAAACATTATTGGCTATAAAACAAAGAGCATCACAAAGAGGCTGAGTCCTTCAACTGTAAATACTGTGATAGACTGCATAGACTGAGGAACATTAAAAACCACTGTCAGTGAATACAGCCATCACTGCATCCACAATGCAAGGTAAAACTCTACTAAAATAAAAAATACATAAACCCGATACAAAAATGCCACTGCCTTTCCCACTGAGAAGAGGTGGGAAACTGTCCCGACTTTCGAATGGATCAAAACAGAACATTCTTTTTGGAAATCTTGGATTTTGTTACTCATCAAAGTTTAAAAGTTAGCATCTGTGACGGTGTGGCCGTGCATCGGTGCATCTGTGAAGCTCCCATTAATGACACGACGCCGCTGCCATGCAGATGATGTCTCTCTCATAGCAGGAAATGCTTATTTAACCAAGACGATGCCAGATTACATCCTGCATGTATCAACAACATGGCTCCGCAGTAAAGCAGTGCTAACGCGGCTTGCCTGCTGTTCAGACCCATCACCACTGAAAATAAATTTGGGGAAATTATGAAAAACAAAAATACAGCAAAAGAGGACCCTGCGTCTCAAAACTGCAGCAGCCGGTCATCACAGTTTCTCATAATGTCGTTAAAAGAAAATGTGCTCCAACGCCGCAGTGAACGTGCTCCTGAAGCCAGCTTCTGGCATCACATTCAAAAACTCCTTCTGAAAAAACTTACACTAACCTTTTAGGGAACAGGGTTGTATGATCAAAACAGCAGCACAGATATAATGCACAGATAAAATGTGTTTTTGTCGCCTGTTTTCTGCTGTCAGAGTTTTGTCTAAAGCACTGCTCAGTTTTTCCACAGACTTTAAATCATCAGGCAGACTACACTGGGCCCGATCCCTCAAACTGCCAGTTCTAACCCTAACGCTGGCTCCAGTGTTTACCTCAAACTCTCATTAATTAACTAATACCTTCCATGTGACTGATTAGATGTTGCTCATTCTCCGCAATGTCAACACACAAGCGCACAGACTAAACTGTCCTCTGGGATGAGACAAAAATACGGAGATGAACCAGATGTGACGAGAGATGGGGAGGAAAAGGAAATGACTCAAAAAAAACAAAAAACAAAACAAAAAGCAGGACTACAGTTTGCGTTTGCGATCTGTGAGAACAGCCTTTCTGGCTGGCATCTGAGCGCAGCTGTACGGCCAAGAGGAAGCAAACATGAAGGAGGAAGTGGCAAGCCTCTGATAGAATCACAAGACAGACTTCTCTTCCACTGACCCCTGCGTCTCATCCTGCTCGTAAACAAATGGGATCCTTAATTACATTAAACCACTACTACTCCAAAGTCTTCCTCGGTCCCAAAGGCCAAGCCTCGAGGTTGGGCTAAGCATGTGTGTGTGCCACGGACTCATTCATGGGACATCTTGTTTTAATTGTAGCCTATATGAGGCTGTTGCTTAGATGTGGATGTTTACGGGCACTACACCTGCTTCTGTTTTGAGCCAAGCCAGACAAAAAAAAAAAAAGAAAAAAAAAAAGGCTTATTTTGCTTCCACACGCCATTGGCATCCAAGTTCATCAAGGCAGCAAAGTTCGCTCAAACATCTGTCATCCAGTGGCTGTGCTGCTGCACACACCGCAGAAGCTGTGATCATTTTGCTGGAGGACTAAAGCTCCTGAATGCGTGACTGCAACTAAAATAAAGAAATATCCTTTCATCAGGGGGGTAATATCTGCCGTATGAGTTACCCCACTATATGTCTCCATCCATATATTGAGGGCCTGTCCTCCACATGTTTCACGCATACATATGTTGGCCAAACGTCCATCTCCCTTTGCATAATGAATGAAAGAATAAGCAAAGCTTTTATACAAGACACTGGAAGGTGATTTCCGCTCTGGATCAAAGAAACGCTCTGGAAACCCGAGGCTCTCCAGGTTGGGCATAATTGTTATCAGGACAACATGTGTTCGAAGGAGACATTGCTTAAACAAACAATGAGAATGTTTTTGCTCATCCTCTCCTCGAGGCCGAGCACAACATGAAATGATGTGTGGTTTGCTGGAACCGATATGCCGGTTTACTCTGAAACCAGCTTGGATTCGGGAGACAGACACACTCTATTTTCAAGATGAGGCTTCAAACTTTCCTTTTTGATCAAGCTTATAGTTATTGTGGGGTCTTTGCCTTGAGGTGACTGTTTGTTGTGATATGGAGCAATTTGTATAAAATTGAATTTAATTGATTTTATGTGTGGGTATGTGAAACGCAAATCTCGATGGCTTGTATGAGTTATAAACACTATAAAAGGAGTGACAAAACTAGAGTTACTTTAAGGAGGAAACACTGGGCCACCTCAAATTTCACCTCAAAGTTCTTTCCAGCAATTTATGAGCAGTTCTGACACGCAGGAGACAAACGCACATAGAAAAGCCAAGGAGCGCACTGCAAACTTTACAGTATGAGGGCTCCCAGTAAAAATAAAATAAACATCTGACATCTCAGTGGCTTATACCACTTTCCTGTCATCTTTATCACATTCCTGTCTGTACGCTACGCTATCTTCAATAGCACAGAGGGGTTTTGAACATATACATGTTTGCAAACATCATTCACTCACTATCTGATCTGTTTTAGGGAGATAGCACCCTGAGACAGCAGCACAGGTTGGTCCTAAAAGCTTCAAAGGCATGCTTGAGGTGTGTGGCACGGGTATTGTTTGCACAGATCAAGCAGGGGGTCTTTATTTTCGGGGATGCTGGACTGACTGAGGGATAAAAGCAAAGGTTTAAGAGGAGAACAAGACTGGCTGATTGTGTACCCACATGTCAGCTTTTATCTGGCCTTGATCAGAGACTATAAGGGGGTTTGAAAGGCCTCAAAGGTGGGCACTGTAATCCAGGAAGAAACTTTGGGAAGTCTGTGCCGTCATGTCACACAAATCTTTTTTCCTTCTAGTTTTATTTTTTTTTCTGTCAGTTCAGTCTCACTGATGATCAAAATGATCAGATGGAGCCAGGAAACATTTATCAGACACACTATCCTCAGACCACGGAAATATGAGGAAGGTTTAGGATTTCAGCCGAGCGATTTAAAAGAGGGCTCAGCTCTCAGATAGTCAGACAAATGATGGACTGTGGAAAATGCAGTATTTGTGTCAGCACACGTCCAGAAATGTCACAGGCCTTTGACGTATGAGGAGGATGACTGCACGCTAAAAACATCTTTTTAGACTTCTGAATAGTGCTGCAGAGAAGAAAGCAATTACCTCAGCCTTTCTCTGGCTATCGTGCCACAGACTGATTTTTTTTTTTTCACATCCCACCCCCATACCCAAACTACACCTACCCAGCCAGTTAACCTGAGCTCCCTGCAATTTGTAGCTGCTCGTCCTCTATCATCTTGGTCAGCAATCCAAGCGTGGTTCATGTGCTATCCAGATCATACTGTGTGACTTAAAGAAGACTGCGAGCATGTCGCTGCACACCCCTTCTTTGTTTGAGCCTGCATTTTTCTTTTAGTGTCTGTCTGTATTTGCATTGCATGCATGCTGTATACTGTACATGTGGGGCTGTATAGAAACTATAAACCCTTTACTCCCCACAGACCCCAGATGGGTGGCCTTAATAGTCAAAATTGTTCCTTTGGTCATGCTAATTGCTAACTTGTGTGCAGAAAATGTTCAGAGGTGCCTAAGCTCTTTATTCCACTCAGTGATTACGTTTCAATAAGAAACCTGTAATCCACAGCATGCATCATTCCCAAGGAGGTGCTCTGACTTCAGCCTTTCCTATAGTATATGTTGTGAAAGCTGAAGGAGGTACGAGATGACATATGTCTTTTTCACCAAAGATCAACAAGTAGAGAAGAAAAGCGCGTAGAGGTGATCTGTCAAGAGGCTCCGCGTTTCTGTGAGTTTGTGTGCAGTGACGGCTGCATCAACAGTTTGACAGTTTTGTGCTTTTTTCTGCTTTCAGGCAGTGAGTAGGATGAGAACAGTGACGATACAGTATATCACCAGCGGTCTACTCACTTAATATGTTTACAGCCAGCCAGTTTAGCTTAACATAAAGACCGCAAGCGTGAGGAAGTTTCCGATCAGCGGGGACAAAATCGAGCTATCAGCACAGTGTTTGTTAAATCTGTACAAAAACCAGAGTGCAAAAGTGTCATTTTTCCAGGGAGCGCAACATCTGACTAAGAAGCAATTCAGCACATAAACCACCGCAAAACTGCAAATTATTGTTTTTACCTTTCACTATTTCAATAGAGAACAAGCGAGATATAATACGCGAGCTTTAGAGCTTAACTTTGGAGAAAAAGAGCCGTCCTCCAGGTTAGCTTCATATTAAGTGCAGAGACGCGAGAATTAACTCGCCATCAAAAAGCAAAGGGCATTCCCCAAAAGCACATCTGTATTCTGTAATTATTTACTCAAAAGAATAATAATGGTTGCCTTAAATAAAGCATCGCTCTGTGTGCGTGTGTGTGTGAGTGTGTGTGCATGTTTATGTGTTTATTTGTGTGATCATATCTGCCCCCATGGCTGTATGGGGGGGAATTCCACACCTCCATCATAAACCCCTCAGCAGATATTGTGCAACACTTACACACACACACACCTGGTTCCAGCATTTAGCACTCACAGACTTTGATTCTTTACACACATCCCCATCATCTCTGCAGTAACTGATCCTCTCAGTCCTTCAGCCCATCCTTATTGGCTTGTCATGGTCCTGGATTTTTGCAGAGAACACAGTGTTTTGCCAATATGAAAGAAAGTGACGACAGAAAGCAGTCTGTGTTTTCTTCCCTCGTGTATCTACAACAGTTATTGGAGGAAGTGAATGATCGCTTGGTCAGAAAACAGAATCGAAATTCTTTTAAATTTTATTTTGGGGAGGTTCACAGAAAAGCCTTCCTTTTCCCCCTGTCTTTTGGACCAGCAGCTCTGTTGTGTCCCCAAAATCACAGACCTCAAAACCTAAAGTGAGTCCAGATGAGAGCTGAAGGCAGAAGAAGGAGAAGGTCTGTGTGTGCGTGACTCAATGTGTGTTGGTGTAGGGGGGTTTAAAAAGAAGAGGTCAGAGTCTCAGAATACATTCCCACAGGAATGAGGCTAACAGACAACCCAATGTGATTATCAGCTTTAGAACAAAGTGAGGGCGTGGTGGTGTCGGTTTAACGAAAGAGGACAGATATGCAGATTTACCATGGATCCAACGCAAAATGACGAACGTGTTGATTTATGAAAGTCTTGATCTAAATTTGCAACTAAGATTAAAGCCATAATACAGTCTTTAAAAAAAATCTTTAGATATAACAGCAGTAGAAGGTCACAGCTAGAAAATTCTCTGCTTTTGTGCTAGTGAGTTAGTATTATTTTGGGGCTGGTATGCAGATTCTGTTGACTTTGGACACTCCCAGTCTGTGTCCCCCCCCCCCTTTTTTTTTTTTACCTTTTTCTTTTGCTTTAAACTAAGCAAAGAAAAGATAATGCCGATGCGGGCATGTTAAAGCAATATAAACACTTTCAAACTCTGGATTCAGATGAGTCAAACATGTCAATCTTTAAAGTGAAAAATCCAATTTTTCACACCTCATTTATCTCCCACCAGGTCTGGTAGGTCACATCTTTGGTACACTCCTGTCGCCCTTGGCCAAAACAACCGTCAGCACCTTAGCTGATGGTTTGCTTGTTTGAGTCACACACGATTTCACATTCCTGTGAAACGCAGACAGGGCCCACGGGGTAGAAGCCTATCTCCCGTTTCTGCAGCGAGAAACAGTTTGACACACGTGCTCGCGCTCCCTCCGGCCTGCAGGATCTCACGGGGCAGGTGAGACCTGACTCAACTGCGAGGCAATGGACAGAAGACTTTTATTTTATTTTTATTTTTTTCACTTTGAGGCTGACAGCTCTCTTTTTCTCACAGTCGCGGTGACAGATTGGAATTTGGAAAACATGGGAAACTCCAGAAAGAGGGGAAGACAAACTGCTTTGGTTTTACACCAGTAATTACAGTCAGTTAACACCAGTCTGATGGCTGTTGTGTTTTTATTTACAGACACCAGGTTTGACTTGTTACACATGTCCACCAGTGAAATAATAGGGCATTCACTCACTTGCTCATTCACTTCTTTTGTATCCTTTTAATTGTTCGGGACAAGCTGAATGACTGTGAAAACGAACAAGCGCCTCCATTTGGGTGGCGGTTCTGGCCCAGTAACAGTAGCGCAGTGTTCAACCCAAGTGTCCGTGTCAGTGAATTGCACCGATGGAAAGAAAGTTGTTTTTCACACAGTGGGCGGAAATAGATGGTGACAGTGACACATAAAAGGCAGGGCTGAGGTTTGGAGCTGACGTCATGGCAATCAGCATTTAGGAGGACCAGGCCTTTCAGTGAAAGGAAGCCACACAGAGCAGCCCACAAGCATTTCACTAACAGTCTGGGACCGGGTACCACAAGTGGTACACGAGCATGCAGACATGAAACAATAGAGCTCCGCAGGCGTGCGGTCATGTGCACGTATAAGACCGTGAAGGTATAAAAGTCTCTGCATGCATGTCCGTACGCTGCTGCACTTCAACATGCTTCACCTTCGCAGCTCTTTGATTTGCAGCCACATGACTTACTGAATCCCCCAAACTGAGCTTGAAGGCATGAAACTCTATACTCAGCTGTCTCTTTTTTAACATCTCTTTTTAAACTCTGTTTCCCTCTCTCTCTCTCTCTCTCTCTCTCTCTCACACACACACACACATGCACACACTCAGCTTCTGTCACATAGGCAAAAACACATATAGGCACCCCTCACACCCCCTTCTCCCTGCTCCTCCGCCCTTCCTCACACACCCAATATCACTTAGGAGCCAACCACCAGATCCCATTTTTCACCGCAGAGCTGCGGATTAGAAAAGAAGGCATTTCCCAAACGGTCTGCGGTTTATGTGATGACATGATTGTCATTCACTTTAATTCCCTTCGTTCTCTTTAGATTCCTGCTCCCTTGATTCTGCTGCTACAATAAAGCGCAGGGAGAAGGTAAATACGAGTTTTTTTTAAAAAAAAATGCGAGGCTCCAGTACAGACACGTTCCCTCGAAAGGCATTTTAGATTAAATTGTCAAAATGAAAGACATATTGAAAATAGTTCTGTGCAGCTGGTTTCTAGTTGGAGGAGGCTTTGTGCATTTTTGTTTATGCAAAACATATCCATAGGCTTATACATGTATAACTGCTACGTAATTGAAGCTCCTGGTTTGGGGTATTGCCCAAATCTAACTCCAGGGAAGTCAGAATGAAAGCCAGTGAACTCTCCCTCAGATATAAATTAATTCCACGTTGAACCCGAGCCTAGCACTGCTTAATGCTTTCAAGGATGTTCAAAGTGTTGCATAATCTGCAAACATCCCTCCTCTCAGATCTTTACTACATTGATCTGAGAAGAGTGATGTACAGTGATGTCTTTATAAAGCTGAAAAGCAAGTCTGGGACTCGGAAAGTCCTGCTGGAGGCAAGAAAAAAAAAAGGTTGATTCACCTGTGCAAAGGTGGCGGGACACAAGCTGTGGGGGCAGAAAAATGTGTGCGGCTGGAGAGAACAGAGCGATTTTGTTCAGTCCTCCACCTCCTCCTTCACGCCGTCCATCAGTTATTCTCACTGAGGTTGCTTACATTTGCAGATAAAAGTTAAGAAGGTGGGGCCTCACAGTCGCTTTGTTGTGGGCTTTTGAATTCATCCTCACTGCCTGAGGGCTCAACCACTGAGCATCTTGCATGTAAGAAATAGCGTGCATGGCATCTGTTGTTGCTTCAAAGAGAAGTTCAGACAGCACGTTCACGTTATGAGAATAAAAATTGTTTTCGACAAGAAAGCGAGATGAAAAGTGAACGTTCAATCAAAATTAGGACGAAAACACTCTAATATCCGTATGTACCTTCGAGCTGCAGTTTACTAGTAGTAAATATCTTGCTGGGATTCATCCCAGACACACACACGCAAAAAAAAAAAAAAGGTTCAGGATCCATTTGTAGGAAACTGCAGCCGTGCCTCTGCACTGCTTGATGAGTATCTTCTGGTTTCAAAGATCTGTCATGATGGCTTTAAGGGTTCTGCCGGGTGTCGCAAATGGATGACAGCTTCTTCCTCACACTGGAAATTACAAAATGAGAGTGGAACATTCAGCTTTTGCTGGGGAGGATTTGTAATTTGCTGTAATGGTTGACACATGTACACGCCATCGGCAGGCTTCCGGCTATGGAAATCTCTGGAAATCTCTATCTGCGGTGCACACAGGGATGCGGCGCCAGAGCGCACCTGCAGGCACAGCGGTGGGAAATATAGTCTGGACTGCACACATGCTTGCATAAATGCCTGTGCAAAAAAAAGAAAAAGATGTGAGCACACAGAGATAGAGAGGAGCATGCAGGCAAACACACCCAAAGACTGATATACTGTATTATCCAACCTCAATCCTATATACACAGATGCAGCTCACGACTTGTATATCATATTTGTTTCTTCAACACTGCTGCTGCCTGTTTGTTTCTTTAATCTCGCTGTTTATATTTCTGGGTCCAAACCTGTCAGTAGAACTCCAGCTCGAGCAATTAGCATGAGGGAAAAGCAAATAAAATGTCTGATGAAAGAAAAGCCCAGATCCTGACCTCACTCTGACTGAATGTGGCACTAGCCTGCAGACGGTCATTTCCAAAGCTGTGAATTCCTCAATGCCAGGCTGGCCTCTTTTTCAGCGGATTTACAATGGCTGTTTGTGTGTCAAAACATATCATTATTCTATATTTGCCTGGGTCATGTACGAATCCACAGAGACCTTTGTTTCAGCAGATGGCGGAAACTGCAATCACAGGCTGTGTAACGCTCAACTGTGAAAGCTTATCCTTAAAGGAGAAGTTAGACACCGTGGAAGAGTTAGATGAAAAAGACTGATACCACTCTGCTATCAGTGTGCTAAGAATACTAACAGCAATGAGCTAAGTTGGTGCAAAGACTGAAAATGGGGGTCATTTTGTTTTTCTATGCACACTAGATGCAATATATTAATAAGTAGGCGCCTTCTGTTACCTTTAAACACAACTGGCAAGATGTTTTACACTTTTTACACGCTCAGGTGAGCTGGCTGCCGGCGGTAGCTTCATATTTAATGCCCAGACAAAAGTTTCTCATTAAACTTTGCAGCTAGAAATCAAATAATTGTATTTCCAAAAAAATGCCTAGCTTTTCCTTTAGGTTAAAAAAACAAACAAACAAACAAACAAGCAAGCAAAAAAAAAACAAGTTATCTCTATTTTCTCTGAGGATATTAAGAAATGGACTTAAATAAAGATAAAAAACATAAAATTCTCAATTAGCCAGCGCAGTGCCAAGTGCATTTATTATCTCTGTCTGAAACACACTGTGCTCCAGGGCTGAGTGTGTCTCTTTCATACAGATTATCTACCCTTTACCTCCCCTCCCTCTTTTCTATCCTCTCATCCATTCACACAGCCGGTGTGTTAATCAGGTTCAAAGTCTGAATTCATCTCATTGCCAGAGGAAACTCTATACCTGCTCCAGCTTGGAGCCAGGGGAACATCCCCAGAGCCGATCCTTCCTGCTCACCCCCAAAGATGACACACTCAGTCTTAGATACTGTATTAATGGGAACAGAGAGAGATGGGTTGCAGGTACCCCTCCTCACTTTAGGCCTATTATTTGGGGCGGGTGGGGGGTGGGTGCTAGGAGACTTGTCTATGTGTTGAGTTTCAGAGTGCAAGAAGAGTACAAGAGGTTTTAGATAGACGTCCTCGGGGCTCCTGTTATTCACAGGGCTGACTTGGATGTCTATCTTGAGTTCAAAGGGGCAAAGCGGATTTTCCTTGGTGGGGTCATCTTACATTTGTGAAACACTGATGGAGGGCTCTTCAGAATAAAGTGCTCATTTTGATTTTTTTTTTTTCACATTACTGGTCTAGAGAAATTGAATTGTTTGCCTTACACTTAATTTGATATAAAATGACTAAATTCTTTATTAACCTTTTTCAAAAATAATTATTTTCTTAATGGTGTTTTAATATGCAGCAATTGGTTTCTTATGATATATACTGTGATGATGTTGTGCCTCATAAAACTTTAATTATACAGGACATTGAATCTCTTTATCCTATCTATACCGTATCTATCTATAAGATGTTTGCCATAGCAGGAAGAGCGAAGGGTGGAGACATGTAAAAGAAAAAAAGGAGGGAGGGGGTATAGAAGAAGCTCAGGAACCTTGAATGAGAGCTTGCTTAGAGCGCGCAGACACAACAAGCGCCAAAGTCTCAGCTGAGTTATTAAAGGACAATTTATTAAAAATGATTAGAGGGCATCTTTTTTAGCCAATAATTTCTTTATTATGAATGTAACTTCTGACAAATCCACTGTGCCATTCCACTGCTGAGAGAAGCTCTCCGTGTGATGGCTCAACTTTGCGCAACAGGTTCTCCTAAGAACATTTAACCTCGAACTCCGATCCATGTAGGAAAAAAGAAGCATGCTGTCACCGTTTTGGCCCTTTGGCATCGACCAGGAGATCAACTCATGGGATGTAGTGGATGCAGACTCAGGTTCAACTTTGGGAAGGCGCTGTCCAAAGTCTCAGTCTTTTTCACCATGGTCCTAATCTTCACCTACTTCTTCTACTGCCTCACCGGATTTTGCAATTCGGCTCCAAGAGCTGCATACAGACAACAAACTTTAGACGAGGACTATGACATCTTGGACGATCCTCGCCGAATTCTGGGTGACCTGCGTCCATCTCCGCGTCTCTTCCCCGATGCGCCGTTTCACCGGAACCGTACAGCCTCTGCGGACGCAGAGCAAGTGGACGCACCGGTGGAGCCGTCACAGAATATGTTGGACAGCGAAAAGGAGAGCGCCCAGAGCAACGGCATCCCGGTGTCCAACACTTTCGGGACCAAAAGGTTTCCGCAGGCGATTATAATCGGCGTGAAGAAAGGAGGAACTCGCGCCCTGCTGGAGTTTCTCCGCATCCACCCGGACGTGAGAGCGTTCGGCGCGGAGCCTCACTTCTTCGACAGATTTTACGATAAAGGGCTGGAGTGGTACAGGTAGGGATGCACACACAAACAAGCATGGCTTTTAGCTTAGTTATGCTACAAATCCTAATATGTAAAACTCAAGAGACATTCCAAAACTTTAAACAGACACAGGATGCCTGTAGTTTGAGCTGTAACCAGCCTTAAACGCTGATGCGCTCTCTATAAATGAATGTCACAGACGGATTTATTTGGAATATAAAGTTTAAACATGATTACAGATCTGGAAGTCGTTTAGGTCTATGTATGGAGTCAGGGTAAAGGGTCAGCCGAGCAGCACTGATGTTCCTGCTGACATTTAGTCACCTGCGCGGATGTGCTGATTTCTCCTGTCAATAGAAGAGACAGAAATGCATTGGCTGGCTGATAGATTCGGATCAGCTTTAGACAATGTTCTCCCCTTATGCTGCTGTAGATCAAAGGGCCAGTGAGGTCCCAAAGGAGCAGTTCATCATCTTGACAGTCATCTAAACACCATTTATTCACTTCAGCATAACATCCTGTATAGTGTTTCTGCTCTGAAGCTGCAAAAGAACCCATGCAAGCATCACAGTCATTACTCTAACATGTTATAGAAATAAAAAAACAAAACAAAACACATAAATCTGATTGACACAGACAGCTAACATTGCGTAATGATCTTGGTTCATATAATTTTACAGTTTCTCTATGAAGACACATAAAATGTTCATCAGCTACTGTCATAGTGACAGCAGAGGATTTGGGGTGACCAGGCTGACCAGAGCCATCATTTGGGTGCAGTTAAGGCACTAAAGAGGATTTAGTTCTGGATGAAGCTGGTCCTGATCATCTCCATATGTTCTACAAGCTCCTGGACATGATCCCAGCTGAGCAGTGTGAGAACACAATACCATTTTGGGGCCTGTAAGCAAGGAAGGTGCCATAACTGCAGAGAGGTTTGACAGGGTAAAGAGGAAGGATTTAAAAAAGCATTGATAACAACATGGCGTAATTTAATCTTTTTTTTTTTTGGCCTTATTTTCTAACCCCCTTTGCTGCGTTTTAATAGGGAACATAAGGACACATGGAAACGGTTTCACCATTGATAATTTTAGCATGCTGCTAAATTTCCTCTCTCACTTTCTCTCTGTGCACAGACAAAAACACATATATACCATATACGTGTCAGTAGTCTTAAGCACTGTGTTATCTCCTCTGTCCCTCCATATATTTACAACTCATCCATCTCCCCACATTCTTCTCTCTCACTTTATCTTTTTTCTCCTCACTCGTCCTCTCTGCAGTTTCCCACTAGAATCGATGAAGAAGCCCTTATGTGGAAATACCTGTGGCAAAACTTTTCTTTCCTGGGAATTCTTTTATGTGTGTTTTAATTAGCCTGACTGGTGCTGTAGAGCTGTTAGGCTTTAATGGTGTAACACAGCTAACATGGCCTGTAAAAATGGGGCCTATAAAAAGTAGCTCAGTCGTGCAGCAATATCATCTATACCTAAACATTACATTCAAAATTTTCAAAGTGTAGCTAAGTTAATAGGCATAATTAAAGTAAAGTGATAATCTGTTTTTAGGAGATTTCCACAGGAGTTACAAAAAAAATGACAGGATATAATGGATATAACTGCAGTAACGAATAATATGAATGTAAATCCAATTTTTCTTCTTTCGGCTGCTCCCTTTAGGGGCCGCTGCAATAATATGAATGTGAATTTTTTTTTTTTTTTACCCTGAATTTTTTCAAGAAGTGAACTTCACTGGAAGTTGAGGTGGAGAAAGATTGGAAAGATTAATGCAACAATGGAGAAAGACAGCAGCAACATGATCCTGGATGAAATCACTGAAAGATGATTCCGCTGTTGTCACTGAATCTCAGAAATTGAGCAAATCTGTTTGCTGTCATCTGCAGTGACCCACAAAGAAGCCGCTGGAAGTTGTAGACAGCAGCATTGCGTGTGTGTGTGTGTGTGTGTGTGTGTGCGTGTGTGCACACGCCATTGATAGAAGGAACTTATTCATGTGGAACAAGCAAGTCCTCCTCATCTGACTGTCAGTCACAGGGTCAACTCACTGTCACATCTGGAAGCAAACACACACACACACACACACACACACACACACACACACACACACACACCCACACACACACACACAC
Source organism: Cichlasoma orientale (assembly GCA_034780415.1). Lineage (NCBI taxonomy): Eukaryota > Metazoa > Chordata > Actinopteri > Cichliformes > Cichlidae > Cichlasoma > Cichlasoma orientale. Next base: position 807,391 of record JAVDPK010002783.1, on the reverse strand, counting down.
ACACACAC
>JAVDPK010002783.1:787540-807283 GCA_034780415.1 Cichlasoma orientale | reverse complement strand
ACACACACACACACACACACACACACACACACACACACACACACACACACACACACACACACACACACGTGTGTGCTCAATGCAGTGCAAAGCGGCAGTTTATGACAGGCTCTGAAAAAGCAACCTGTGCTTTGACATTTAATCTTTTTTGAGTTCTCCGTCTCTTTGAATCATAAGATAAAGAACCTAATGTTATAGACATTCCACTGGATCATTCATTTAATATTAGCAAAGCAGTTATTAATCCAGCATAACTGGAATGATAATAAACATCTTGAATCTTCCCCTTCAGACACATATCACTTATTGCATGCTTACCTATCATCCATAATCACTATTCAAAAAACTGGTGCAACAGAATGCTGTTGATTATATTTATAGACGAGTCACGATTTTATAAGTAACAAACAGCCATTTGCCAAGATACATGGTCACACACTGACGTATCTGAAAGCAATTTGTGCACTGTCATAGTCTGCTCACTTTCTTGGCTGGAGAAAGAAGCGCAAACTGAAGGCGACTGTAGCAGATGGATGAGGGTTGTAATCTGTCATATTTGAGTCGTTGCTGTCAGATGCTGGATGAAACCAGGGGCGATCTGCATGCTGGAGACACTTCACAGACTCAGCAGACAGCAGTACCCTCCCGTGCGTATTGTTCCAACAGCACTGTCTTCTCAGAGACGAGCTCAGACCTCATACATGTGTGTTTTCCATTGCTTTTATCTGAGCGATCAAGTCAGTCTCCGCTCTCTTTCCTCTCCGCCCTGTCTGTCTCTTCATCCCGCTCTCTCGTTTGCATGTGTGCATATGAGCCCATTATGGGAATGGAAAAGCCACAAATAGTGCATTGAAAATAAGGCAAAGATTTAATGATTTTCTGTGTTGTTTTATGGCTTTAAAGAGACTTCACAGAGTGATGGGTTTCATATGGGACTTAAGAGCCACCGCAGAAAACTGAAAAACCTCAGCTTTCCATGGCACAATAGTTATAATTGTCACAGCTTTGTCACAGTGACGTGGCCTGGAATGAGTAATGATTAAATTCTGTCTGATGACGTAAGAGTCAACACGTTTATTTTTTTGTCTTATAGCAGAACAAACAATTGTTATTTTTTAAAAATATTATTTTCTCAATTCTGTTTGAGGAAAAACCCCAGTTCTCAAGTCTCATCAATATACTGAAAGGTTATCAATTAGTTGACGGCCTTGACACCAAAGGCCATGCCTGATTGGATTGCAATTAAAATATGGTATAAATCTTTTAAGGACGGCAGCACAAGGGCAAGCAAAAATGCCAGCTCTGCTAAAAACCACATCAGTCCTCAAAAAAAAATGGATTTATGTAAATAAGAATGGAAAGCGATGACGCTGGGTTAAAATAAGAGGAGAATATGCTGATATTTAAGGGCTCAGACTGATATATTGTACATTTGATTTTATTATTTTAAAGCCCCTTGTATAATCAGCACGTGGACCAACACCAACATATCATTTGAGTCCCTGATTTTTCTAGCAAAGCAATTAAAATATATGAGTGTACATTTTAAAGGGATATTATTTACATTACTGTCTATAGACTGTATATAAAAGATGGGTGCAGCCACTGTGAGGTCACTAACTGAGGTCATAAATAAAAGGAGCCATAGGCTTTTGTTGAGCACATGGCCGCTAATCATTTGACAATATGTACATCATTTTGGACATGTGGCACTGTAGAATCAAGTGAATGAGGCCCCATTCACATGGGCCAAGAGACCATCTGGAAACCACCAGCTGTGAGGGAAGAACATGCATTCCCCAACTGGTTGCCAAAAACCTCCATGCAGTTTGCATGGAAGATGCCAACCCTGTCTGCAAACATTTGCCCACCGCTAGCAACCAGTAGTAAAACTTTTTTTAAAAAGTGAGACACAGTGTTCACCTTCAGAGTAAAAGTTGTGCCTTATTTTTTTTAGGAATTACAGCCATTTTTATATACAGTCCTTCATTTGCAAGGGCTCATCATCCACTGTGGCAGTGCACAGAGTCCAAATTACAAAAGTTATGCCACTTGCCAAATGCTTAAGGACCTAACGGTGCGCTTTATCAGATTGAAGGGACTCTTCAGTGTTTTATCCCCAAACCATCCTCTGCTTTGTGCATGATTTATCTCAGGAGGCCAGATTCAGGTACTTACCCAGTCAGTCTGGATTTTTGACAGCTGAAATGGTGAAAGTGGAGCCTAATGCACACACACAGGGGAGCTTTTTCCAGAGCGAGGGTGATTTTCTCAACACCTCATTCTGTGTACAGCCCTGAGGCCATTAGCCTTAAACGCTGAACACGGCTGATTGGTGTAACAGACCAGGAAGTGGTCTCTGTAGTGTTGAGTTGTAGTGTGTTTTAATAGTGCTGGGTTTTGGCTGGACTTGAGTCTAGGTGGCATTAAAAGGTTTGAAAATGGCCACACTCATACTTCATATGGTGGGAATTATAATAATTTGGGGTGCATTGTCATCCATTTTGGGGGCGCCTGTAAAATCTTGAGGAGGTTTCTGTCTTGTCTTTGTGTGTGTGTGTGTGTGTGTGTGTGTGTGTGTTGTTTTTTTTAGCTCTGTACTACAGTTAGCTGGTGAGAAAAATACTTTGCGAAGAAATAATAGTTCTGGCCACAATTAAATGTTTCAGATGCTTGGTAATCATGTTCAGTCAGGCGACCATTTCTAGAAAAGGATAGCGTGAGTCTGAAAATACACCAGAGTGTCCAGGGGAAACGCAATCATGTGCCTCCAGGGAAATCTGAAAAACTGTGTTTCACCACACAGCTTCAACAGTTAAAGGGTTTGAATGAATCCAGATCTATAAAATTAAAGTATGAGTCTGATTCTCATAAGCGATGAACAGCAGAGGCACAGTCACAGTTTTCTCTTCTAGCTCTGGGGTTCATCAAACTTATAGTTTGGATTTAAAATCGGTCTCATTAAAAACGGGCAAATGCTTAATTATAATCATAGTTTTTAAGTATAAAAATAAATAGATTTCCAGTTTTTTTTTCCCCTTTTTATGGGAACTCATTTCTAATCCTGCCCATTCTGGTCACTCCCAGTGAAAATCTGAGCATCTTCAGCTCTGTCACTTCCAGCTCAGCCTTCTATCTTTTCGTCAGTGCCACCATCTCCAAACCATGCACCGAGCAGGTCTCACTACCATCTTATAAACCTTCCCTTTCACTCTTGCTGCTATCCTTCTGTCACAAATCGCCCCTGACACTTGTCTCCACCCACTCCACCCTGCCCGTACTCTCGTCTTCACCTCTCTTGTGCGCTGTCCATCGCTTTGGAAGGTTGACCTCGGGCAGCACCCTCCCCCAGTCAGCATTCTGCCCTTGTAAGTGCCAACTTCTCAACAAGGCATCATGGACTTCCTGTTAGGACTCCTAATTATAACTGCTGGACACTCACTCTTTAATTGGGCACTGGTAAAGTAATTCCTTTATAGGCGACCTCCCCTTCCCACCACCCCGCGGGCAAACGTGTGCGTGATTTTAACTCCTTTCCACCCACACACACACAAATACTTCAGTCTCTGTAGAAGTATAGCACTTCAGCTGACCTCATGCAGAGAAAACCATTTACCAACTCCATTACTGCGTAGAGGAAAACATCATCTAATGTAATTAAAATTAGTGGGTGGCAACAGTTTTTTCTCACAGTTGGGTTCCAATTGTGATCTAGCCATCCAGTCGCCTCCAGACTGACACTTGCAGAGGTGTTTAGTGTATTTGTGTCCTGGTTGAATGTTACTTTACCGGTCACACACACACACACACACACACACACATATGTAACTTTTGTAGTTATATGAGATTTACATCACACTCTCGTCTGTACTAGTTTAGCCTACCTTAGACTGGTCAGAGGGGAATAGCAACATATGTTTCATCCAGACATGGAGGTGTAAATCAAGGTTCCCACACTTATCCTGTCAGCCTGACAGACCTTCCGTTGCCTCGAGCCTGCTTCTGTCACCCTCTGAGCAATAGCGACACAGTTGGGAAATGTTTCCCTCGGTTTGACATTTATGCTCGCTCTCGTTTTTATAGCCTTGATTTTTCACCACCTGTTTAATTGGGCCTCAGCTGAAAAAGCCTTTCGGTGTAGACGTCTGCCAAAGCAGAAGTCTACTTGAGGAAACATAGATGAGCCAGTAAATCACTGTGGTAACTGATGGAATTTTAGATTGAGAAACCGACGTGATAATTGGATTTTTTGGGTCTCTTTTGCTACAATCAGCTCCGCTCCTGCTCAGAATACCTTTTGTTTGTGCACTACAGGGGATGTAGCTGCACCACTTCAGCGGGAGAGCCCGTAATCTTGGGGGCAGGAAGTCTCTCGGCCACATCCTTGTTGCCAAGGGTTCTCATTTAATCTTATGATCCAGACTCCCTAGAACATATCAGTGGAGTAATCAGCTCTGGAGCACTTCGGGGAGGAAAAGCACTACATCCTTTTAACAGCAGGGAGTTCCAGACTAGAGTGACGAGTCAGCAAGGCTTTCCGATACAGCGCTAAATAGAAAACATGTTTGCGCCCCGAGTTCTTCTCTTTGCATATTTAGATGTTAACAGTAGACTAAAAGTTAAATCAAATGTAAAGCATATATTATTTTAGATTAATCATCCCTGATCTGTTTACGGTATGCTGACACCACATACAGACAGATTTATGATAGAAAATGGCCTCAATCGATTCTCTGATAATGAGACTGATTGTGATGAGGGAGGCAGGGACCCGGGCAGAGTGGGGGTAAAGCCACAGTTCATTAACTATTCATGAATATGGAAAGACAACTTATGGTCAATTACCGAAGTGTCACTTATGCGAAGGAGTGAAGGACAAATCCAAGAGTCTGGATGAGAAAGGAGAGGGCAGACGCTGCGGGTGTAAGGATGCTCATTTTCTCATCTGTAAATATCGACACCTCCATGCTCAAATGTGACTTATGTGCAAAACCGCATTCATACACACACCAACACACACTGAGAGCAATCTGTCATATAGAGACAGACATATTGATCAGACACAGATAAACAGGGGACGGGCAGGCAGTGATAGGCCATTTGCAGCTCTTGAAATTAGATAGTAATCAATTAATGGTCTTTTATTATGGGGATCATTTAATGGGGGTGGATTGAAACGGCTTAACTTTAAGTAAAGAGGAAAGACTCAAATCTCTAAAAGTTTCCTTCACACTCACAAGCATGTACTTTAAAGTGCGCTTTTAGCCTTTGTTCCCTTTTAAAACTTCTACAGAGAATGTTTCACATAAATTATAGACCAAACTACACTTTCCCTCAGGGGCTGGACCGAGTTAAATGAGTACGAGCTTGCATTTGTTTGGTGGCTGTTTACTCTTACTACGCACACCGGCCACTTTATTAGGTACTCTTTGCTAGTATCAGGTTGAGCCCACTTTTGCCTTCGGAAATGCTTTAATTCTTTGTGGCACGGATTCAACGAGGTGCTGGAAAAATTCCTCAGAGATTTTGGTCAGTTTTGACATGATGGCATCGCACAGTTGCTGCAGATTTGCCAGGTGCACATTCATGATGTGACTCTGTCATTCCACCACATCCCAAAGGCGCTCTATTGGATTGAGATCTGTTTTTTTTTTTTTCTGGAGGGCATTTGAATACAGTGAACTCACTGCCATGCACAAGAGACCAGTTTGAGATGATTTGAGCTTTGTGACATGGTGTGTTACCCAGCAGGAAGCAACCATCAGAAGGTGGGTACCCTGTGGTCATAAAGGTAGGGACATGGTCAGCATTTAAATGAATTGATACTAAGGGGCCCAGAGTGTGCTAAAAAAATATTCCCCACACCATCACACTGCAACCAGCAGCCAGAACAGTTAATCCAAGGCAGGATGGATCTATGCTTTCATGCTGTTTACACCTAATTCTGACCCCACTATCTGAATGTTGCAGAAGAAATTGAGACTCATAAGACCAGGCAGTGCTTTTCCGATCTTCTGCTGTCCCATTTTGGTGATCCAAAGCAAACTGTAGCATCAGTTTCCTGTTCTCAGCAGACAGGAGTAGCAAACAATGCGGTCCTCTCCTACTGTAGCCCATCTGCTTCAAGATTCAGCGTGTTGCGTGTTTAGAGATGCACTGCTGCGTACCATGATTGTAATGAGTGGTTATTTGAGTTGCTGTTGCCTTCCTATCAGCTTGAATCATTCTGGCCGTTCTCCTCTGACCTCTGGCATCATGAAGACATTTTCACCCAGAGAACTGCTGCTCACTGGATATTTTCTCTTTTTTCCGACCGTTCTCTGTAAACCCTGGAGATGGTTGTGTGGGAAAGTCCCAGTAGATCAGCAGTTTCAGAAATATTAAGACCATCCCGTCTGGCACCAACAATCATGCTTTGTCTAAAATCACTTAAATGATCTTTCTTCCTCATTCTGATGCTCGGTTTGAACTTCAGCATGTCGTCTTGACCACGTCTGCACGCCTGAATGCTCTGAGTTGATGCCATGAGATTGGCTGATTAGATATTTGCATTAATGAGCAGTTGAGGTATGCCTAATGAAGTCTATGTGAACGTTGTTTTTATAGCTTGTCAAGAAGAAAGTCAGTCAAATTTTTACACTCTGTTATGAATTTGCTTGACTATTGAAGCTATAAGATCTTTATTCTGACTGAAAGCCAAATTATTGTGCATCATGTGATGCACATTTTCTCACATTCACCCCGATATAGTGCATTAGGCATGCATTTAGAGATACCCCAGAGCAAAAGCAAAGCCAGTGAACCTGCATGTTGACTGCTTATTGCGGACTGCTGCTTTGTTTCCCTTAAAGGGCCAAATCGTGAATCTTTGCTGAACTTTACTTCTTTCAGATCAAAGAGCAAACACTTTAAATAATGTGGGTATACAACTGTCATTACTCAAGTAAACAAATTTTAAAGTGTTTATTTTCCTAATTGTTTCAAAGCATTTTACTGCACTGCACTAATACACTGTTACTTTACAAATCCTCATTAAAAGAGCTAGGAAAATGAAAAGCAAAATCCCCCCTCGGACGCCATCTACACTTCTGAATGGCCTTTTGTCATTGACATTTGGACTTAATGCAGACTTTCAATCTGAAACAAATAAAACACATATGCTCCATTACTTGTTTATTTTATGGGAAACCACATGAACGCTCTCTGTTTCCAGTAACACACTAAAGGATGTGTTGGGCAAATGAACTGCAGGCGATTCATTTGCTGCTTCAAACATGGCTCATCATCCATTTGTCGTGCAAACAATTTGTCTCTGAAATCCAAATCCGCCACAATGCTGGCTCAGGCAGTCTGTCAATGTTAAATGTAAACACATGAATAAATGTTGGACCTGTTGAATTCCATGTTTCCCTCAGTGTCTGTTAGCCAAACACTGATGAAATTAAAGGAGTCTGCATCACTCAAGAGTGTTTCATTCAGCTGTGACTAGATGCTTTTGAATCAGCTCAACAGAAGAAGAAAACCTCCCCAGACGTTTCAGGACAGCAGGTGCCATATGCAGTATGTGAAGTAGAGAAGAGACTATATAAAAAGATAAATCAGCAGATTAGATGTTACTGGATTGGCTATAGCCTAAGATAGATTGTGCATTACTATGCAACATCTATCACCCCAACACAGTAGCACCTACTTTAGTGCAAGTCTTTCCACTGGCATATTCTACCCAGCATCTCTCCTCATTACAGCCATGTGTTTAACACACTAGCTGAGCTCAGCAGCTTGCCATCCTGGTCGCACTTCCTGCAGACTTTGGCTTGCTTGAGTCCTTGTTGGAACCTATTGGGGAGGTGACGGTGAGGGGAGGGCACTTTGCTCTTGCAGGAAGAAGAGGGGGTGGAAATCTGTAGGAAACTGCTGTTAAGTGGTTCTTGAGGCTTTGTGGTTTTGACTCATCGGGCCCATAGTGAGTGGATGGTCCTGTTCTGCAGACCTTGCAGTGAGACTTGGAGGGGCTGTCTGGGGCCCTCAAACATTAACACAGCAGTGTCTGAAGCTTTAATCGCACAGATTTTGGGGCGCTTTAATAGTGACAGTATGCGATGTGCTTACATTCTCTCTCTTAATGGTCTTTTCACTGAGCATGGGATTAAAATGGTGAGTTGCGCTGGCTTTGAGCTATAACTATTTAAACTTTATTGTGGTAGCTCAGAACCCAATGGTGTCATTTTGACAAAATGTGAAAATATGGTGCAACTAGATCAAAAGTCAAGGTTGTTGGATCAAATATATGTAATATAGCAAAAAAAACAACCTAATTATAGAATTGATGAAATTATATCAGGTGAAATGAAGCTCCATCCTGTTGGATGTACTGAGGTGAAACAGACTCAGCCTTTATAGTTGTTCAGAATCGGACTTCTTTATCTGACAGTTTCTTCTTCTTTCGTTTAGGAACCTGATGCCTCGGACGCTCGACGGGCAGATCACCATGGAGAAGACACCGAGCTACTTTGTCACCAAAGAAGCTCCTAGTCGCATCTGCACTATGAATTGCCAAACTAAGCTTATTGTTGTGGTCAGGGATCCGGTTACGAGGGCTGTGTCTGACTACACCCAGACACTGTCCAAGAACCCGGGCCTTCCATCCTTCCAGAGCCTCGCCTTGAAAAACTCCTCCACAGGTCTGATTGATACCACGTGGAGTGCTGTGCGCATCGGCCTCTATGCCAAGCACCTGGAGAACTGGCTTCAGTACTTCCCTTTGTCTCATTTTCTGTTTGTGAGTGGCGAGCGGCTAGTGTCTGATCCAGCTGGGGAGATGGGCCGGGTTCAGGACTTTCTCGGTTTGAAAAGGGTTGTTTCGGACAAACACTTCTACTTCAACCAGACAAAAGGTTTTCCCTGCTTGAAGAAGCCGGAGGGGAGCAGCAGACCTCGCTGCCTCGGGAAGTCTAAAGGCAGACCTCACCCCCAGATCCCCTCTGAGGTTCTGCAGAGACTCAGAGACTTCTACAGGCCCTTCAACCACCATTTTTACCAGATGAGCGGACAAGACTTTGGCTGGGACTAAGAGGAAAAATCTGTAAAAGCAAGAGTCTTGTTTTCTGGAGCGATATACATTTACTGTTTCCACAGGGCTGATGTTCTCAGGTACAGGGAGAGACAAAGTCCATTCTGCCTCAGTGGAGTCAACATGACATGCAGCACCCATGAACTGTCACTGTTTTGTTGTATTGTAGAGGCTGAGACGGACACAGTGCTGCTAATATGAAAGCCACACACTTAGTTAATGGCTTAAATATATAACCGTTAAACCATTCTCTTGCTTGTACTGTGTGATCTTCTGCCTTTAAATGTCATTTTTGACATTCCTTATGTACAGATTAGAAAAAAAAAGCTCATATTTATAGTTTCTGTTGAATACAACAGGTATTTTTTTATTATTAAAGAAGCGTATTTATTACATGACAAGGCATGACATAAAACTGACATGGCACTTGACAGGACATTGGGAATAATGTCAAACTCTTTGACTGCATATACATATTTTCCAGTCTTTTGAATGCTACATACAGTTCGATGTTGCAGGATATTTCTGAGTGCGTTACAGTTGATATACCAATGATACCTCATATGTAAGTTATTATATTGAAACCATGCATACACACATTCCATTTGTAGATATTGTCCAATAAAAGCTGCATCATATTTTCTATTGTAATTCTTGGATGGGATCAATTGTATCAGCTGTTACAATAACGCTACTTTTGATCTGTGATTATTCTGAACCACATTAACTCAATTTGTAAAGTGTTCAAAGTACAGTGTTGTGTATAAAAATATGTGCCTCTGATTCTATGTGTTGTGAAGTAAACTTTTATCTGATATGACAAACTTAGTATTTTACATCTGATCTCTTAATGTTAAGGCCAGTTTTTGCACGGGTTACATTCGGGTAAATAAATTTACCAGAGGGTGAAGACTGTCCCTGTAAAAAAGGAGTTTAATAATCCATTTCCTTTAACAAATAGTAAGATTTATTTTCTTAAAGATAACATAAAACCAGTTTCAATTTCTTTTAGTGATTGCATTTTTCTAAGATTTATTTTGAACACCAAATAACTTCCTAAAACCTAACAGCCTAAAAACAGAGAATTCGGCGAATACATGCTGTCATGAAAGCTAAAGGTGGTTCATCGTAATATTAGCAGTGTGTTTACACACCAATCGAGCATAACATTATGAGCACCTGCCTAATATTGCGTTGGCCCCCCTTTTGCTGCCAAAACAGCCCTGACCCCTCAAGGCATGGACTCCACTAGACCCATGAAGGTGTGCTGTGGTATCTGGCACCAAGATGTTAGCAACAGATCATTTAAGTCCTGTAAGTTGGTGGTGGAGGTGGGGCCTCCATGGATCGGACTTGTTTGTCCAGGAAATTTGGAGGCCAAGTCAACACCTCAAACTCATTGTGTTGCTCAAACCATTCCTGAACCAGTTATGCTTTCTGGCAGGGAGCATTATCCTGCTGAAATAGGCCACAGCCATCAGAGAATACTGTTTCCATGAAAGGGTGTAGACGATCTGCAACGATGCTTAGGTAGGTCAAAGTAATATCGACATGGATGGCAGGACCCAAAGTATCCCACTGCCTCCACCAGCTTGTCTTCTTCCCACAGTGCGTCCTGGTGTCAGGTGTTTCCCAGGTAAGCGACGCGCATGCATCCGGCCATCCTTGTAATGTAAAAGAAAACGTGATTCATCAGACCAGGCACATGACAATAAAAGGGCATGATTGTTAAGATACATGGGGTGGGTCAGCTCACCCACTGGTTTATCTTACCCCACTTCACCCTACCTGGAGTAAGATGTACAACAGGTACCATCGTCAGATTACTTATTTCCCAGAAAGCTGCCACAACAGAAGGATCTGCACATTTGATTTGGTTCAGATTTCATACCCAATGTCCTTCCTCACGCAGCGTTCCTATACATCCGGGCCTGAGACCTGCACTACGAGTATAGTAACTTGTGATACCTTGTGAACCTTGGGGCTGGGCTCGGTCATCCTCCTGGTCTCAAATGTGGGATCTTTAGCAAATTAGGCGAATGTGTGTCATGAAAAACAATTCAATTTCACTTTTTATCAGTAATTTATTCAAAACCCGGAATTTTCTGTCTCTGATTAGAAAAATCAAAGAAAACCAGAAGTTGAATTTCCTGCTGCCTGATAACTACTTCATTTTTTTTCTTTTTTTTTTAAATCTCATTCACCATAATTCTGATTGAAAAAAGTTGTTTTTCTTCGACTTTCGACAGGGTATTGTGTTATTGTGTTATTGTACAGGCACTGGCACCTTTTTTTTTTTTTTAAATTTCTCCTCTCTCTCACTTTACCCTTGTTTACCCCTCTTCCCATCACTAGAGAGAAATCTCACTGTCTGCTCTCTCTCTTCTCCATTCTCTCACACTGCTTGTCCTTACCACTTCCATGCAGTGAGACCACATTAAAGTCTGAGGCCTCCATGTGATGTTGGCCTTTAATTATGAAATATGTCAGCTCACACAGAAAACTGCCTCCTTTCACTTGGGGCTTACAATTAACGGCAGAGATCTTCTCTTTCATGGTGTATAATCCTATGTGGGAGAAAGTAAAAGGTTCCTGTGGAACAATCAAAAAGAGAGAAAAAAAAAAAAAGAACCAGCTTGTGAAATGAAATATACGCCCAGTGGCCTTGTGTCTTTTTCTTTTAACTAATGCACTGTTACCATGTATGATGAACCACCAACCGCCTCCTTCCCCAAAATTGAATTTATATTAAGACTGAGCTTTGTTTGTGGAAATGTCAGTGGCTTGTGAATGAAATGGCCGGCTGCTTGCATGAGCACGCTGATGTGTGTATTCATGCAAGTTTGACAGCGCACACACACCCACTGCTTTGGCTCTCACCGCAGTCTTCTTTCATTCCAGTCAGTATTTCGCTCACATTCCCCTTCTGTTTTATTTGTCTGGCATTAGTTTTTAGTGGGCCTCACTAAAAATTTTAAACATACTCGGCTCACTTCATTTGTGCCAACTTTTATTACTCTGCATTACCAGGCATGCTGATAGGGCACTGCCATTTTGCTATGCCAGCCCAGCAGCAGGCATTAAAAGATAACTGATATCCCATTCTGCCATCTGGGAAAGATGTTTGTATCAGTCTTCACAGGACTAGCCCCATCATTAAGGGTGATTAAATCAGCAAGACATTCTGCATAATCTACAGCTGTCACTAAACACTGGTAATGATGTGAGAAATCTAATTGAGGTGAAGGAAGAACTGGCAAGTGATTGAGAGACGGGAAAGAAATGATCTACTGCGCATTTACGAAAGTAGAACTTCCTCCAACTTTGTAATCGAAGCAAACAAGTCTTAAAGTATTGTCTCTGGATATGACCTCACGCGAAGCCGCCCTCCCGCTGCGGCTGCCACAGCAGTCTGTCGACATCACCAGCATTTTGTCACATTTTATGACCACCATCAATCCAGCATTTCACAAAAGTCACAGTTTCATTTAAAGAGTGTCAGACTTCACCAGACATTTAAAATACTATAAAAATCTACATGAATGTCTTTAACATTTCCCAAACCAATTTATTCTCAGAAACAACTCTGGTATAACATTTGAGTCACATCATTCTGAGATTTCTTGAAGCTAACCACAATTTTACACACACACACACACACACAAAAAAGTAAATTTTCTCCGTGTTCACCACGCCGATATATAAAAGCATGAATTTGCAATTTGAAAACCAATCATGATCAGGTGTGCAACTTAAAATCACTAAAGTCTGTGTAGTCTTGTGAAAAACTAAGTGCACCCTTTCTTCTCATGCAGGAATTTAGAATGTAAGTAGCAGCCAGGTGCTGCTAATCAAATTAAATGATCATCAGCAACCACCTCTGAAAAAGAGACATTCTGACAGTTTGCTGGTCTGGAGCATTCAGGTGTGTGAGCACAATGAAGTCCAAGTAAGCTTCCCAGCAAATTCACCTCAAGGTCAGTCCGTGCAATGCTCAGAGAAACTGCAGAAAACCAAATACCTACTCATATCAGATGCTACATGCCTCAGTCAGCATCATACATGTTAAAGTTCATGATAGTAGAGTTAGAAAAAGACTGAACAAGTATGGCTTATTTGGAAGTGTGGCCGGGAGAAAGCCTCTTCTCTCTAAGAACAACATGGCAGCACAGTTTAGGTTTGCAAAGTTGCATCTGAACAAACCACAAGACTCCTGGAACAATGTCCTTTGGACAGACAAGACCAAAGTGGAGATGTTTGGCCATAATACACAGCAGATCAGCTCAAACACCTCCCATCAACTGTCAAGCATGGTGGTGGAGGGATCATGATTTGGGCTTGTCTTGCAGTCACAGGATCTGGGCAACTTGAAGTCATTGAGTCAACCATGAACTTCTCTGTATACCAAAGTATTCCAGAATCAAATGTGAGGCCATCTGTGCAACAGCTAAAGCTTGGCTTAACTTAGGTCATGCAACTGGCACAGCAGCAAACCTACAATGGAATGAATGAAAAAAGCCCAGTCAAAGTTCAGACCTCAACCCCACTGAAATGCTGTGTCGGGACCTTTTCACATAAACGCAACTACAGCAGTGTTGTGCTGTGAAACCCATTGTTTTCTACGGCTTGTGCCACACAACAACAGATTTCTGCTGTGTCGAGCAAAGTGCAGCACAAGCGCACTGGCCTCATACATGGTGCAGTCAGGAACAGAGCAGCAATCAGTGCAACAAAAATTTTGGTCCATTTGCTCAGTGGAGCATATGCCCATTTTCAGGGTGAAAGTGCCATAAGAGAGTTGTGCATGACCTCAATGAGCTTATGCAATTTTGCAATTTTGCACCATTGAATTCAGTTACTATTCAGTACACCCTCACCTAAATGACAGCTGTAGCATATTGTGCTTTTCAAAATTCAGAAAACTACTAATGTATATGCATCACTTTAGTTACTTTTACCAAATCCAAGTATGGCTCTCTAAGTGTGCTTGAAATACAGGATAACATGTAATACTATAACTGCTCAAAGCAACTAAAAGGCAAAAGATACATTTTATAAATTACAGGTTTGTAAGTCTTCCCTTGTCATGGGAACAGTAATTTGTTTAGCTTTCACTGACGTGCAGCTTCCAGTGAACTTCAGTCTGCAATTTCATGCATGCCATCAATACATAACATCAGGGATTTATTTTTACGAGTGAAAAACTACCCAGTGTGGATTGAGTTACAGGCCACTGTGACTATTTGAAATTAGGCGTGATGCTGGATGTCTATTTTTTTTTTTGTGATGACTCTAATTTTTGAATAATGTGCACAAAGCTAACTAATCAGAAACAGTCAGAGGGAGCAATGAACTGAAGACCGCGCTGTGGGGAAGGGGGCTGATTTCTACACACCAGATTAAAAGTAGGATTAGCGTGTAAAAGTGGTTTCCCTTTGAGCGGCCACAAATGAAGATAGTCCATACTGAGCACTCCACACATTTTCCACCCTTACCGCAGACTCCGTGGATTCAGGGAAGAAATGCTTGGGGATTTTCTCTCTTTTCTTTGTGGTTAGGCCTCACAGTATCTTGTTAAATTGTGACTCCATTTTTAATTGATGAGAAAGAAATTTGGGCTGGGGAGATTTTCAAATGCTCGTGGCAGTTCAGTGCAAATTAGGGAACTTTTTAGGGTCACTGGATTAAGAACTTTTACAATAGGTTTTATAGCATTGTTTTTCTGGACACATTTCAGCACATGTTTCCATTTCTATTTTAGACTAAAGAATACCAGCTCCAGTCTGCTCATTGAGCTTTGATTGGAAAACTTTATAGAGAAGCTTGCACTTGGTTGATGAGGTGCGGTGCATTGCCAAATGAACGGAAAGCTTTCGCATTAAAAATAAAACTATATTCAACTCTTCTGGAAACACTTTTGGAGAAGCATTTATTTTTATTTTGCTGCGTCCACATCTGTACGGAAGCAGCACGCTTCTCAGTTTAGTTGTTAAATCGACTCCCGCTTTGCCTTCCGCCTGCAGCTTCAAACAAAGTGTTAACATACTGTGTGCAGTCAATCACTTTGAATGAAAGAGGTCTGCACCTGGGCGTCACGCATGGTTCTTTTTAATTTGTCAAAGACCCCATTCATTATTCGGCGAGAATGAATTGCAGCTCCATAGTTTGGCCCCGCGAAAATATAACACATCCGTTTTTAATTTCCTCCATTGTGTTAGTAATGACTAATGATTAATGCAACTTTGGTGTGCACACGCACAGGAGACTCCATTTAATATGGGAGAAAGACACCCATTCGCTGTAAAGCCTTGGTTGACGTACAAGTACGCACATAGAGTCCTGTCACACAGAGCAGCTTTTATGCCTTTCCAAAAATGACATCAAATCAATTTCTTGGCCGTACGAGTGCATGTCTCTTTGATGCAATATGTCATGTGCATTCCCTCTGACTCAGTCCTTCCTATGGTTGGTATTTTTTCCCCCCCTAAGAATAGCCCCATAGCACACCACAGCCCCATCTGGTGACTTACAGTGCAGCACGCAAATCTAGGCATCATAAATGGTCAGTTGCCAAACACTCAGACACGCGTTGGCAAGCTATAAACTACTTTCACGTGTTGGATCTTCTTGGAATAATGCTTTAGTCTCTCGGAAAATGGACAGGACAGTAGTTGCCTTTCAATTACTCAACACTGCAGCATTTCTGCATTATATGACTGGAAAAGAGGTTGTGTTTGTTGATTTAAACTGAAACTGCATGCTCAACTGGATTCTACTGTAAAACAAACCTGAGATATTTGATCAATCAAGATGCAAGTAAGATGATGCTTATACGTAGCACATCACTGGTCCCAAATTCTGCAAATGCCCTAAACTCATCAACACAGAGTCAGTCTGGGATTATATGAAGAGACAGAGACTCCAAATCAGCTGAAATCCACAGGCTGAGGCCAGTCTGCTTTTTCTATGAAGTTCACTGCTGCAAGTTCGCATTCTCACTTTGCTTTTCTTGTTTTCCCTAAAACCTTTCAAGGGACTGTGCATGACAATTCCATCCATCCATTTTCTTCCACTTATCCATTTCAGGGTCGTGATTAGGTTTTATCCCAGCTGTCACAGGGCAAGAGACAGGGTACACCCTGGACAGGTAGCCAATCTATCACAGAGAGAGACAGTGGTTCACAGTCACACCTGCGGCCAATTTAGAATCACCAATTAACCTAACTTGCATGCCTTTGGACTGTGGGAGGAAGCTGGAGAACCCAGAGAGAACCCACAGGGGGAACATGCTAATGCCACACAGAAAGGCCCCAGCAGGCCGGCCGGTGGATTTCTGCTGTGAGGCTTTAATGCTAACCACCACACCACCGCATAACAATTCTCAGAGTCTAAATGCATGCCAGCAACTCTGTTCATAGACTCAGTTACCACATGGGGTGACTTCATGAGTGACATCACTGTTAGCGTGTGTTGAATCAAAATACTGTGGTCTTCATGTAATCCCCGCTCCCCTGAAAGCATCAAAAATACCTTCTCAGGCTCTTGCTCGATGACGGTGCGCTGGCTTGTGTGTGAACGTTAAACCAGAGCTGAGCTCCAGCTTTGAAGCCGTTGTTAAAACCTGTGAGGCTTTAATACCTTCAGTCACACTGGGACAATGAATAGTATGATTCATACCTCATAAAAGATGACACCTGTGAGCACACACCATGCTGTGCACTGCTTTAACCCTGTGATGAGGGGAAAAAAGGGCTATGGAAACATTTCCCAGCTTCTGAATCTAAGTGAATCTGCTGAAACTGGTCTAATGACAGACATATATAACCCCAGAGCTCCCTCCGGGCCAGGGCTTGGCACTGAGAGTCTTGCAGACAACATGCCCTACAGGTGTGGGAAGACGACGTACACAGACTCAGGTTACAGCACACTGGCCTGGGACAGGCTGATGGAGGCTCTGATTGATCCTGAAAACAGAGAGGCCTGTGGGAGAATTGTTTCTAAACCTGGAAGAGAAGATGAAAAGTCCAGGAACTATCAGGGTATGGTGAAGGTTATCATCCTCAAAGTCAAAATGCAGTATTTAAGTGTGACCCCATCAAATTTCCACATCTTGGCTGTTCCAGCAAGCAGCAAAACACACTCACTGGACACTTTGTTAGTTGCACCTGTTCAACTGCTTGTTAACACAAATATCTAATCAGCCAATCACATGACAGCAACTCAGTGCATTTAGGGTGCATGTAGACATGGTCAAGACAACCTGCTGAAGTTCAAGCGGAGCATCAGAATGAGGAAGAAAGGTGATCTAAATCACACAGGCTGGTCTGAGCATTTCTGAAACTACCAATCTACTGGGATTTCACACACAACCATCTCTGGGGTTTATAATATACAGTCAGCTGCAGTTCTCTGGCTGTAAGTTCCTTGTTGATGCCAGAGGTCAAAGGAGAACGGCCAGACTGCTTCTGATAGGACGGCACCGTGACTCAAACAGCCACTCGTCACAACCAAGGTACGCAGAAGAACATCTCTGAACACAAAACACATTAAACCACTTCTGAAGGGAAAAGCAGGTAGCTCCAGTTCGTACCGAGTTGGCTGGAGAGTGTAGCTATATTCCAAAAATAAGACCAGCTGGGTAGCGAAACCTGCATTTTAAACTCCCGCACTGATGAAACTTTGCTGCTTTCAGCTGTTCCCTTATTGACAAGGGGGGCCACAGTGAGTGTTTACCAAAGCTGCCTTTCCTGATGTTCCCCCCAAAGGGATTTGTGTCTTCTCCTGCGTCACACAGGGATCTTTCACTTGTTCGGTGAATGCATAAAGCACCGCACTGATTGTTTGTTTTTTTAATTAAACTCACCTCAAGCTTCTCTAAATTTAAGAATTCCTTACATATATTAAAACTATAATATTTAAAGCAACTATAAGAAATATTCTCTGATAATACTTATGGTCGTTCATACCGTTATCATTTGCTCTACAGTTTAAATCATGTTTTTGTTTTTTTAACTGTACCTCTACCTCACCGTTGTTATATTACATTTTACTATATGGCCTACTGGCAACATAAGCCATGTCACAAGTATTATGAGGAGCTAGAATTTGTAACTTCTCATTTTGAAGTAGTTACTTTTACAAAATTAACTAAAAAATAAATACAAATTTACTCAGGTCCACCCTGAGAATACTATTTGCACTTCAATGCATTTATAAAAAGACAAATACATATACAAACCTGTAAGGAATTGCCCGTAGCAAGTTTTATTTTATTATGGAGGACTGGTTATTGTCAAATCACTTTCTCAATTACTCTTTTCAGAAAAAATGCACACCAAAGTTACCTGAAAACCAAGATGTCTTCAGGTTTCTGCAATCCTTATTTTAATTTTACATATGCAGCAAAATCTCCCAATTGAGGAGATGGAACCAGAGAATGTTTTTCCATTTGTCTTTAAAAAGTTCAAAAGAATAAATTACAAAAAAGTTATCATTTAATACTCATCTTAGATGTTACAACACATTATTGCATCTTTAATTTCAAAGCTGTGAATTTGTCATTGTCTAGTGATCAAGATAGTGACAATGTGTGATCAATGATTTTTCAGATCATGGTTTGATGAAAACATACAGTAAAATAGATCATAGGTAACCTGATTTTGTTCACATTAACTGTGTGACAGTTTCTAAAATACTGAACAAGGCAGCAAGAATTTATCAGAAATACTGTCTCGGTGGCACAGCACTGCCATCTGCTGATGCGCAA
Organism: Cichlasoma orientale; assembly: GCA_034780415.1. Lineage (NCBI taxonomy): Eukaryota > Metazoa > Chordata > Actinopteri > Cichliformes > Cichlidae > Cichlasoma > Cichlasoma orientale. Next base: position 788,447 of record JAVDPK010002783.1, on the reverse strand, counting down.
ATAGGAGCAGAGAGTAGCAGCACCTGCTCCTCATGAGTCTCTCTCTATCTCCTCTGCCTCAGTAAGTCTCTTTTTCCGCTACTGCTCTGTTTTGTCTACTCTAAAGTTCATCATAACAATATCCTCGATCCCTGCCTGCAGCTCATCGTGCTCCTGCACGGCGGAGACTCCTTTAGGGGTCCCGGTCAGAATGAGGTCCCCTTCCTCCAGAGTGATGAAGTCACTGATATAGCTGATAAGATATGGGATGGAGAAGATCATCTGAGAGGTGCAGCCGCTCTGCCGCAGCTGATCATTTACTTTGAGCCACAGGCTGACGTTCCCGGGGTCAGGGATGCGCTCTTTGGGGATGAACTCGCTGACGGGGCAGGAGGTGTTGAAAGCCTTGGCCATGGTCCAGGGCAGACCTTTGGACTTGCACTCGTCCTGAATGTCCCGGGCTGTCATGTCCAAGCACAGCGCGTAACCCGCAACATGCTCCATAGCGGCGGATTGCGGGATGGCTGTGCCCCCTTTCCCGATCACCACCCCCAGCTCCACTTCATGGTGCAGGTTACTGGTGTAAAGGGGCACCAAGATGGGAGAGCCCTCTCTGACATATGCAGTAGGAGGCTTCAGGAACAAGACGGGCTCTGTAGGAATGGCGTTTTTCAGCTCTTTGGCGTGGTCAGCATAGTTTCTCCCAACACAAATAATCTTCCTCCCCCATTCCCAGAACCGATATATATTCCGTGCTGTCATTATGAACAACCGTGAGTGGTATCGGCCGCTCTGAAGCAGTCAGCACGAGTTTAACTAAACTTTGACCGACACCGTACCATAGATATATGTACATAGATACCTCGTTGACTGGTTCGGCCCGCTGATGCGACGTAACTGTGTGTCCGCCATATTGGAGGAGGCAAAG
>JAVDPK010002783.1:762639-784011 GCA_034780415.1 Cichlasoma orientale | reverse complement strand
AGTTTTATCTATTATTAATAGTAATAATAACATTATTAAACTTTAAGACATCTGAAGTGGTGTCTAATTTCTTCCAGTTCTTCCAGTTCTGCTGAGGTTGGTGTGTATGTGAGGAATAGCTCAGTCAGGTTAAGTATTTACTGGAGTGTACTGCAGTTGCTACTTTTAAATGAGAGAAAAGGTGTGAGGTAGTTTAGACATTTCTGCTGTAGCCATCTTATGTTAAATATACAACTTAATAAATAACATGAGATGGACACTTTTTCTTGACTGCAGGAAAGTCCAAGCAACCTTTTGATTCAGAGAACAGTGAGAAGTAAGACATTTGATATGATATGCAGGGTTTGTCTGCTGATATGTTGTTTGGACAGCATGATGATATGTAGTCAAGGACGGACACGAGGGATAACTGCACAGTAGTTCTTCATAGTTAAGCCAGGTGTTTAATATGAATGAAAGTCTGCTGTCAAGTCGAATGCCTGGGTATTTGTGAGACTTGGCATGAGTAATATTGATGCAGGGAATACCAAGTATTTGGTTTCTCCTGCATTTAAAGCTAACCTAAATTGGAGAAAATCAGATGCATCCAAACTGATGTTTTCAGCTCAAGTCCAACATCCAAGAACAACATAAATTGGTAGTATGGACAAAAATTAGTCACACATCAAAAGCTATAACGAGCACATTTCTTTCCTATGATTGATTAATACCTTAAATGACTAATTGGTGTTGGATATTTCTTGATGAACTATTGGCATAACATTTAGCCTTTTTTTGTGCTTTCAACAGGTTGTTGAAGCTGTCCGAAAACACAGTGTAAAACTCACCACCGTTCTAACCACACATCACCACTGGTAAGCTGCTTATAACATTCATGGATTTATACTGCTTACTAGGGTTTCATAGTTTTCTTGAAAATTGCACATTTTGAATCCTGGCAACTGAAGCCAGTTTTCCAGGAAATCCTGGGAAATGTTTCTTTTTAATAATATCTTCAGCTAAGCCCTGGGCACTTAAAGCAGCACTAAATGCAACAAGGAGAAATACATACATGTGTTCACAATGTGACCTTAATGTGTGTTATTCTGATAAGTATTAAAGGTACAGTGTGTAAAATATCACCACTAGATGTCATAACCGAGTTCTTTCTTACCCCAATTCAAACGCATAATGCTAGCTATGGTGGCCTCTGTAGGACAAGCAACTCTGGCTGCCGTTCATGTGTAGTGAGTGTAGGCTGTTAGCCTGCTGTTTACCTCAGCTGTTGTCCACCTCTATTTACTCTGGAGGAGGCTGTAAAACTTTGTGAAAGGAGTCCAATACGAGTTGATGTGTCAGTGAAGCTCACGTCTGTGCGATGACAGTGATGCTGAGGTGAGTTGTTGAGGATATCCTGAACCTTTCTGTTGGTAGCGCTGCTGTTTTTGCTGCTGTTAGCTGCTGTTAGCTGGCGCTAGTGACACTTTCTTTGAAGTAGATCTAACACTGTTGGATTCGGACAATAAACTCTCATACGATGTGAGAATGTCATCAAACTGCTTATCAGAGGAAAAGTGGGATTTTTTTTTTTTTTTTTTTTTTTATTTATTCCCACCCCACCGGCGCCCATTCCTGTGCATTTTTAATGGATTTATTTTACGTTTATGATAATTTGTTGGAAAATGTGATTACACGCTAATCAATGTATATTTCTGAGTGAAACATTTTTTTCTGTTAAATAACCTCATACTTAAAGACTTTATGGTACCTTTAAGGCATAAAATATTGGATGTTAGTCACCATTAGTATGACTATAAGTCATGCATCCAGCATGCTGTGTGAACAGCCTCAGGCTGGTGTGAGGCTGTGAGCACAAAGTAGCCTACCTACTGTAATAACAAAGCAATAAATTATAGCCTATAGTAATAAAATCAGTGATCAAACACTCAAAGTTAGCAGAGCCTTTATTAGGACAGGGTAGGCTTATATATTTCTCTTATTTCTTTCCCAGTATTTCACCCAGTGATTTGCTAGATTGGCTAAAGTAGGAGTCCAGTGTTTGTGAATGCTTTGATGGCCTTTCCTCAGGATTTCTGTCATGCTGAGGCTCTAAATGTTGACGCAGTCCTCATGTTGACCCTCCTGAACACAGCAGCACCATTGTCCAATCCAACTAAGTGCTTCTGGGCAAAGCTGGCGGCAGATATTGTTTAACTTGATGCTGATTGACAAGATGGGCTGTGAGCTACCTGTAACATTGTAGTAGGCTAAATACAGTAACGGTGCAAGCAGCCTGTAAGAGAATGAATGATGGGCCAAAAGCTGTTGCGTCCAAACGCAGTCCCACAACAGCAGACTGGCAGGTCCGAGTATGCTTGTGCTACTTAACCACAAAGTTTTGTGTTCATTAATAGACTACTTTTTTTTTTTTTTTAAACTGTATTGCACCCAAGTTAAAAAAATTTTTTTCCAATTTTCTGTCATTACATTTCCTGGGAATTGAGAAATGGTCTTGATTGAATTTCCTGGGAATCCTGTTTCCCAGAATTAAACCCTGCTGCCTACCAAACGCACGCTGCATACGCAAGCGTTTGCTTTGGTTAAATGTGCTAAGAACCTTTGATATCTGTATGAAACTAAACCTTTATTGAACCAAAGAGTAACAACAACACACTGATTTTCTGTTTTAGGGATCATGCTGGTGGAAATGAGAAAATGGTGAAGCTAATGCCGGGGCTGAAGGTCTATGGAGGGGATGACAGGGTTGATGCCATTACAAAGAAAGTTTCTCATTCCCACACTTTGAAAGTGAGATGATCACACTTTGTTTTGCTAATTTAATCCTAAAATAACTGTTTGTTCACTGGTGTGTGTATATTTTTTTTCCCTCAGGTTGGATCACTCAGTGTCAAATGTCTTTCTACTCCCTGTCACACTACTGGTCACCTCTGTTTCTATGTGACAAAAGAAAACAGCACTGAGCCACCAGCTGTCTTTACAGGTATGGTTATTTCAGTTAATCATTTATGTAGGAGGAACTGCAAGAGTAAATAAATGTTTTATGTGACCTTTAATGCACTAAGGACTCCTGTTCCCTCCCCCTTGCAGGCGATACTCTGTTTGTGGCTGGTTGTGGGAAATTTTTTGAGGGTACAGCAGAGCAGATGTACAAAGCATTGATAGAAATTTTGGGGCGCCTTCCTCCTGAAACGGTAACTAGTTTTTATTTTTGTAGATTTGAGGATGGAAAAGGAAAAACTTTAACTCTTCTCTAGTGGATATAAGAGATTTTCCATTTCATTGTTTTTGAAAAGTTGCACGACTGACTAACTGGTGGTGTGTTTGTGTTTAAGCGTGTCTACTGTGGTCATGAGTACACTGTCAACAATCTGAAATTTGCACGTCATGTGGAACCGCACAATGAAGTAATTCAGAAGAAGTTAGCCTGGGCAAAGGTACGTGATTCATACCTCACCGCTTCAAATCAGATTAGCTTTGTAAAATGTTTCAAATTAAAACAACTTTGCATTTTTTTGTGTGTTTATCTTTCTGTAGGAGAAGTGCAGCAATGGAGAACCAACTATTCCGTCCACTTTGGCAGATGAATTTAAATTGAACCCTTTTATGAGAGTAAAGTATGTCTAACTTTCTTAAAAACAGCAAAGTGAAAAAGAGTTTTCACAGGACTCTGTGCAGCCTTGTAAAGAATAACTAAGTACACCCCTACTGCTTCCATAGGAATTAAGAATTAAGTAGCAGCCAGGTGCTGCTCATCAAATGAACTTGATTAACTGATTAACAGCAAGTGCGACTAACTATATAAAAGCAGAGGTTTTGGCAGGTGTTGGTCTGGTGCATTCAGGTGTGTGTTAACGCAATGCCACAATCTACACAGGACTGAAAATCCCAGCAAATTCACCCCGAGGTCAAACTGTGCAATGCTCAGAGAAACTGCAAAAACCCACAAGCTACTTCTAAGACTCTACAGGCCTCAGTTAGCATGTTAAATGCTAAAGTTCATGACGATACAATTAGGAGGTTCAGCAAGTTTTTCATGTTTGGAAGGATTGCCAGGAGAAAGCTTCTTCTCTCTGAAAAGAACACAGCATATCTGCACACTGCATGCCAACTGTCAAAGGTGGTGGAGGGGGGATGATTTGGGCTTGTTTTGCAGCCAGAGCACATGGGCACCTTGCGTTGACAATACCAAAGTATTCTAGAGTCAAATGTGAGGCCGTCGGTCTGACAGCTAAAGCTTGGCTGAAATTGGGTCATGGAACAGGACAATGATCCCAAATCCTGCAGCAAATCTGCAGCAGAATGTCTGAAAAAGGAAAGAATCAAGGTGTTGCAGTGGCCCAATTAAAGTCCAGACCTCAATCCAGTTAAAATGCTGTGGTGGGACTTTAAGAGTGCTGTGCATGCACAGTTGCCCACAAATCTCAGTGAACTGAAGCAACTCTGTAAAGCGTAGGCCAGAATTCCTCCATAATGATATGAGACTGATAGTCATACAGAGAAAAATTACTTATTATAAGCTACTGAATCCGGGGTGTACTCAGCATAGGGTCCTGTGAAAACTTTCTTTTGTACATCATTGTGTTAGTAATTTCAGAAGACTGTAGTCTGTTTTGAGCTAGCTACAGTGAAAGTGCTGCCTAACTTCTTTTTTTTTTCCCCAATGTTTATTTTAGAGAGCCGTCCGTTCAAGAGCACGTGAAGCAGACAGACCCTATCGAAACCATGAGGAATCTTCGCAAAGAAAAAGATAAATTCCGAGTTCCCAAGGAATGAAGCCCTGTGCACCCATGTTGACTTTTCAACTACTTACAACACTGAAAGCTGTCAATTATATACTAAAGGAAATACCTGCAACTATTCACTAAACCAACTGAAAAACAGCACATCCACTGCATTGACTCTAACTCAAAGTTCACAGTTTTTCATCACTATGTGTGATGTATTATGGCATCAATCAATCAGTCATTCTTTTAGTTATAGCTGAGCTTTTTGGTTGACAATTTTAAGGAATAAATGGCCATTATTTGACTGTTTAAAATGAGAAATATTATTCTGTAAATGTTTAAGAGAAGCAATTTAGTCTTCTGTTTTAATATATTGATATTCAAACTGCTGTTTCATTCAATGTTTAAACATTTAACAAGACCGGGACCACTTCAGTAACAAATGCTGGCGTATGTGGACAATCTGTTAGTTGGTTTAATAGTAAGAATTTCTTTGCTTGTAAAGATTCTTATCAATATTTCTTCTTGTCATTTATTTTCATGCTTAAAAGATGTTAGTTTGGTTGTTTATGCGCAAAATGCAGCACAGCTGCTTTTTATTTCAAGCTTAAAGTAATTGTGAGCTCAGCATAATCTACTTATTGTGTCATCATTGTTAGAAACCCCATATCATCTTTTGCTTCTAAAGTACAATCCTACAAAGACTATTGCATGAAGTAGTTTGGAAAAAGCAATAAAACATATGTTTCAGTAGGTAAACACAAATGTTTGCATTTAAATTGTGTCAAAAATCAAAAGACACTCCTGATGCAGAATAAGGTCTTTAAGGTCTTTCTCATATACATCCAATATTCATGGGTTATCACACTAGTCGGAGAATTTTGCCTTCAGAGAACACATCACTCATCAGTTTGCAGTCAGTTTGGTTAGATTTTGGAAAAGGCTTTAGATTATCACCACATTTTAAAAGCATGTCTAGTAGAAAGCCTTTGAGGTAAGCTTCTCTGATGTCCAAATATGACATATAAATAAACAGGGTAGCATTTTTGTTTTTTTATCATTATTTTCTTTTTGTAAGTGGTTGATATGGAGCACGGAGTCCTCATGAAACAAATAAGAAAAAACACCCATTTAGACATGCTTTGGGTTCGTAGCCTTACTTCATCCATTGCTGGGTAGTTAGATCTATATAAATGCATTATAATTTCTGTATAAAACATATTTGCAAATAACTGTCATAAAAGGTACCATAATATCTGAAAAACATTAAATTATTTTATAAAATAATTGGCTTACTGGGTTTTTCACAGGTAAAAAGTGTGTTTTATCAATTATTTAAATAATGTTTTACATTAATTGATCTTTATTTTTAACCAAGTCTTGTATCGGGCCAAAGGCGGAGAAGGAGAATCCAACAAAATTAAATTGACCATTAAATAAATTAAAGATCAACTCATCCATTAAGGGCCTATGGTACAAACCGTATACACTGTGTTTATGTTTTTATATATAAAAAACGATTGATAAACATGTTTGTCTCGATAAACCACAAATTTAAAGGCGGTTGAATATTTCCGGCTCGATTAAAAGGTCTTATTTTTGACCCTTTGATTCGATGATGTCGCGATAACTTCCTCGTCTGACAGAAATGTGGGATAATAATTTCCAGGGGATGAGCACAGTCCAACGGCAATAAACGGCCCGAGCGGACACACTTTAAAGAGAGGTACCTCTACCCTGTTTTTCTTACTGTTTTTAGGTTTTATAGTCATGTGAAATCTGCAGGAAGCGCTCGGCTTCATGACACTGCGGCAGTTTGCAGCCTGGTGTAGCTAGCATAGGGCAGCAGGCTTTTATCAGCTAGCAGTTTCTGCTTAACGAAGTGTTTACCAAAACGGTGCAGAAGACAGGTGTGCTAAATTAATGATTCATATGTTGACTAATCAAATCTCCTCCTGAAGTGTCGCGCACAGTAGTGCGCATGCGTGTGTGGTACCATGAAGGTAAAGGTGATCTCCATCCTGGAAGATAACTACATGTACCTGGTGATAGAGGAGCAGAGCAAACAGGCGATAGCCGTGGACCCTGCCGTACCACACCGGGTGAGAGACGGTGTTTTTGTATAGACTCGGTGTCTGTAATACTTAAGAAAAGATGTGCACTTGTTACTTTTTTCTTCTTTTCTTTTGTGTTTTAACAAGTAACAAAAACAAGAAAACAGTTTAAGAACAGATTCAGAGAGAGCATTTTGTTGGTGAGATTATAAGGAAAAAACTAAAATGTTTTTATAAAAGGAGGGAAGACTTGAAGAATAAAGAAAAATAAGGAAAACATTTAAAAAGCACATTATGTAAGTGTGGAAGGCTGGAGAGATACAGAAAATCATTTTTACCCACAGCCATCGGGCTTTTTAATTCTCATACAAACAGCAGATGTCAGACATATGAATTTCCCTTAGGGATCAGTAGTTATTCTTATGTAAGCATATCATAACTACACATATGTCACTGAATAACCAATATTCATACATACTGCAGAGAAAGAGCACTACAGAATTGAAATATGCTTTGAGAGTGTTGATGGAGAAGCTTAGAGAAGGTCAGAAGGAGCTGCACTGTGTCTCTGTGGAACGAGAGGAAGCATATGATGGGATGCTAAGAGAGGACCTGCAGGAGGAAGTCAGGAGTGACGTATGTGAGGGTGGTGCAGGACGTGTATGAGGACAGCACGACAGTGGTGATGTGTGCAGTAGGAGTGACAGATGGGTTCACAGTGGGGGTGGGATTATATCAGGGATCTGCTCTGAGACCCTTATTGTTTGCAGTGGTAATGGACAGTTGGGCCAGGCAGGAGGAAAAGAGGATGACCACAGAGAAAATTTATGGATATACTGAAGCCTCCTTCAGTATATCCATAAATTTTCTCTGACGACTGACAATAAATCAAAGAGTTTTATGGCTGCAACAAATGATTGTTTTCCTCATCATTTAATGTGCCCCTTACATCCTCCTTATCAGAATTTAAAGACTCGTTACACTTTATTGAACCCAAAATGATGTTTTCAGATCTCGTTTTTACCCACAGACTTTCAGTAAACCATTATATAGGACAAAGAAGCTGCAGCTTTAAAAGTGACTAAATCATTTTTTTCCCAACAGCTGCTAGAAATAGTGAACCGAGAAGGGCTGTCCTTGATAGCTATTCTCACCACACACCATCACTGGTAAGAGAAGTGTTTGGTATGATGTAACAACCCTGCGAAGAGAGTCAGTCAAGTTGCAGATAACGGGATAACTTCCTGTTTCTGATTATTAGGGACCATGCTCGTGGGAATGAGGCTCTGCTGAAGGAGATTCCTAGCCTGCGGGTGTACGGGGGAGACGATCGGATCGGGGGTCTGACGGATAAAGTGACAAATGCACAGGAACTGAAGGTGTCCACAAAGCTGGAGTTCGCTGAAGATTCGGTTTAGCTCTGTTTTGAAACGTTACAAAACGACTGTCCTTTCCAGTTCTGATTTTTGCCTCGTTGTCCTTTTCTTCACCTGCAGTTTAGCTCCATCAATGTGAGGTGCCTGTTTACTCCCTGCCATACCTCTGGTCACATGTGCTACTTTGTTTGGGAGGATGAGTGCACTGACGCCCCTGCTGTGTTCACAGGTCTTTTTCTGTACACACAAAGAATCAGTGCACCAGTTCAAATCCAAGACATATCTAGATTTCATCATACTGCCTGTGACTGTAGCAGGAAAGGCAAAAATGACTCACTTCATGTTGCAACAGTTGTGTGTCCTCAGGCAAATAATCTTAATAACTAAATCCTGAGTGGCTAGAGATATGAACTTTACCAGCTGTCCCTGTTGTGTGGGGTGACAGAAACTGACCGCTGCCTCCTGTGACATCCCTTTGTCCTTTCTTTTGGTTGCTAGGGGATACATTGTTTATTGGTGGATGTGGACGGTTTCTTGAGGGTACAGCGGAACAGATGTACCACAACCTCACCCAGGTGCTTGGTTCCTTACCTCAAGACACGGTCAGTGGAAATAAGAGATATTAACTGCGTGTGTGTGTGTGTATGTGTACACAACCTTTTACAGGGTTAACAACAGCTATCATGACCTCAGAGTCTGAGTCACAGTAGTGACTCATCACTGAACAACGAGTGAACTGAGCGCAGCACTGGCTCTCTCTTCACTCTTCATAGTACAAAAGCCCAGAACGACCAAGATACTGAAGCTGTGTTGTGAGCTAATTCTTACTTTAAATGAGGCTTTGTTGGTCTTTCAGAAGGTGTTCTGTGGGCACGAGTACACCATAAAGAACTTGAAGTTTGCTATGCTGGTGGAGCCAGAAAATGAAAAGGTTAAGGAGATGCTGAGCTGGGCCAGGGTGAGCATTATACAGAAAAGTGCTTCAAGAATAAGGCTTGCAGTGTTCTCTGGTGTTAGTCTGTTTCCTGTAAGCAATCAGATACTGTATATACAGATTACACTGAGTGGTCCATGACTGTTTCTGGTTGGCCTTTGTGGAATTTAAGCAAACTAAATGTTAAAGGCAAATCAGCTGACTCACTGTTGTCTTTTTTTTTTTTTTTTTATATATCTTGGACAACAGTAGCAGTGTATTGCACAGAGACGCAGACTATTACAGGCTTTTGCTGCACAAGTAATTTCCCCTCATGGAATTTTGTGACAATAAATAAATATGGAATACTGCAAGCCTTAATCTTTAAATACATTTAAATAAGCTTTCTGCAGGTTTGTTAACGTGTTTGTTGTCTCTGCAGGCAAGAGATGAAGATGACAAACCCACAGTGCCGTCTACCCTGATGGAAGAATTCGACTACAACCCCTTTCTCCGCCTCTCGTGAGTTTGGCTGTTTATATGTAGCATGTATGAAAGCGTTACTGTCAGATACATTAGTGGCCAAAATCAATCTTTGTTTCCCTATTCCAGAAACAAAAATCACTTTGAAGGGGACCTACTGGAGTCATTTCCAGCTCCATGTTAGCTTTGCATGATTCAAAGTTTAAAATAATCCTCATTTGTGTTATAATGGCCGTTTGAACAGCCTCTTACTTCACCCACTGTTTGAAACAAGCTGTTTTGACTGAAGCCAACTTTCTCCTATTGACAGATTAGATAAATATGTATAGTATTGTGCAAAAGTCTTGAGCTGCCCCTCATTTCTTTGTTTTGCCAGGAAAAAGGAAAATAGGTGCAGCAGTTTAGATGAAGATTCATCTCTCGGGTCTTTGCTGGATTTTTTTCCTTTTCTGATCCTATTCAACTGCTGCAGAAAGTTTTTTTTAGGCGTGCCAGTTCTTCTTTTGTCCACTTGTTCAGTTTCCTCTTTTTTTTTCTTTTTTTTTAAGGACAAACTGCGCACCATGCTGAGATGAGCCAAGTTTTCAGCTGTTAGCTCTTTGAGAATTCTCTTGTTAGTGCAAAAATACTATTTCGTCTGTCAAACTGAATTATCTTTGACATTTTCATAGGTTCAGCTAAAGAAATGGGAACAAATTATGTTTTTGCAACAAAATGTCTAAAGATACAATTTAATTGGTTCTTTGCTAAGTTGTCTGCTATGTATCGAAGCGACACTGGCTCATCCCTTGAGGGTTTTTTTTTTTTTTTTTTTTTGCTTCAATGATTCATAGGTCAGTGTTGAGTTGCTTAAATAAAAATAAATAAATAAAAAGCATTCCTCTGAAAATGGTCAGATACAAGGAGTGGACTGAGAATAACTGAGAAAAAGCAGCCAATATCCAAAGAAAAACTTTGAAAGACCTTCAAGGATCCTGGAGAGGGCTATTGATCAGGACCATTTGAAAAAATTACAAGTCTGGCTTGTTGGAAGCAAAATATATTAAAAAAATATGAGTGACACAAGACTTTTGCTTAGTAATATGTGGGGGAAAACAAGAAAAGTCATTTACTATGCTCGACTCAGTTTGTGGTCAATCATTTTTAAAAACTGGAAAGTGTTTTATTTTCCAAATATTTAATTATTACAGTACTGATCTGCTTGACCGTTTAAAAATTTGTACTATACTTTGTTTCAGTTGTGTACCTTTCTTTTACTGCAGGGAGGAAGGAGTGCAAAAGTTCACGGGGAAGACAGACCCCATAGAGGTGCTGAGGGTCCTGCGGAAAGAGAAGGACAAATTCAAGAAGCCCAAGGAGAGACTTCCTCCTCACGCCATGCTGGCTTTGGAATGGGGGCTGCTCAGACCCTGAAATCCAGTTTCATGGATCTAAGCGTAACTGATATCCATACCCGTTACCCATAGCTAATGAAATGAGAATGAGGGTGAATAACTGGATGCAGTGAGACACAAGAGCTGTAGAGCGCATCGTTTGTTGCTTTAAAACTAAGTCCCATTAATTCCTGGGTGCCGGTTGACCGTCACATAGCGACTGTTTTAGGTGTTGTAACGCCATATCTGCATTTCAAGGCCAGTATAAAGCTGCCTTCATTAAATATTCCTCAGAAATAAATGAATTTAGAGGCTGCTCTCCCAGTTTAATATACACTAACTGCACCAGGTAACGTATGCTAATACTAGTTTTCAGTAAAATTGATGAGATTACATTATTTTATGTATTTATTAATTTTAAACTGGTTTCGGGAAAATATAACCTTAAGTTCATTATTATTTATATGTATTTGAAATTTTCATTACTTTGATATTTACTTTTTACATCTAATAGTTTTTTCTATCTGGTAACTTTTCTCTAATTTAACTTTTTGACTAATGCCAGTATAGTGTATATATTTTCCTCTTCATTTAGCAGTTAAAATAATTTAATACCATAATTTAAGTGAATTTGTCATTTAAATTGCACCTTGTAATCACCACAAGGGTAGAAAAATACATGCAGTGTGCATCACCGTGAATGTAAATTGCTGATTTTCATCCCAAAGATTACACTGAACAGGAGCCTAAAGCTGTAAATGAGAGTCAAGATTATTTAACATCAGTTTGAATCCATATTCTGGACATTTTTTTCAATAACTTATAAAACACAAGGCTACCATTAATGTTTATTTTTCAAAATGTATACACATATTTAAATAAACAATTACATTTTGCATTGTATTTTTTTCTGCTTACATGTTTAAAGTGTAACAGATTTCACACATTTACTGATTATATGCTTGTATCAACCCATACTCATCATTAGGCTTTGTTTCCATTACCCGGTCTTCCCCTTTGCCTGAGGGGTGTACTACGATTACGCAGGATTAATGAGTTGGTGAGTTATGTTGACCTTAAAGCCAGAGTTTTCAGTGGCACGAAGGTGGCTCTATTTTTACCTGGCTAAATCGCCGTGGTAACTTATGCTGAACCTGGTTGGGAGCAGGTTCAGAGCTTTGGTCTTAAAATCGTCTGGAAGTGCCACATTTTCACGGATTCTTTTACAACATGTTTAAGTGCAATACATTTTCTCTGCTGGGTCTTACTAACGTCACAAATGAAGCCCAACTGTAAAGTTACAGCAGTGCAATTTGCATGTATTCCTTTGGTAATACAGAAGAATCATGTGACGCGTGAAATTTCCATTTTTATGTGAGTGTGCACAGAACCTGACGCAGAAAGCCCAGTTTAACAGAGAAACTTGATAAGCACTGCCTGTTACCTCTGACTGGGGTTTTAGGTTTTGTCAAGCCACCTAAGGCAGAGAAAGCCTGACTGTGTTGAACTTCCTTCGTAGTATACCCCTCTGGCACCAAGTTTTTAGGTGACAAAAGTGGTTTAAAAGGGTACTGACAAAAAATGATTTGGACGATCTGTAGACATAGTCTGCCGAAAAATGTGTGCAAAATAAATCTCTACAAAAATATCCTGTCAGGTAACAAAAAAACATTTATCACCACTTCATCGTGAGACCGTTGGTCATCTTTTCCACAGTGTGGTACTGTGTGTGCAACAGCTCTTTGGCTCTTTCCTCTCCTACACTCTTAAGCCAGGACTGGTACAATTCAGCCACACGGGTGTCATCTTCTGGCAGTAGGGGGCGCTCTGCCTTGTAGAGATCCTCAACTTTCTGGAGAAGCTCCTTTTGGTTTTGACCAGTCGAGGGCTTTACCTGCCCGCCACCATTCAGACAGCCTGAACAAGAGAGAAAGATGAATACTGCATTTGCTAACATTAAATAATAGAAAGAGAGCTAATGTGGCTATTGTGGAAGTTCTGCTTGTTGGTTATCCAGCTGACAATGTAACGCGTGTGACTAAACACTGCATCTCACAGCTTACATGTACACTCGTGTGTAGCAAGTGCCATTTTTTAAATGTTCTGACCAGCTTACCCCTTAGCGAGGCTAACTTGGATATAAAAATGGTAGTGCTAAGGTAACGACTCAGTCTATTACGTGGTAACCTACTATACTAAAAGTTCAATGGCTCACATGAAAGAAAGGATAGTGGAAAGTTTTGTATTTTTCACCTTACCTGATGGGCAGGCCATAACTTCAACAAAGTGGTAAGGCGACTTCCCCCTCTTGAGTTTTTGCACCAGGTTCTGAATGTTGCGGAAGCCATACGCTGAGGCAAAGCACAGCAGGACGACACCATCTTTCTCTAGACTCACCTCCTGGAAGTCTTTATTCCTGTGGCAAAAAGTGATCATGTACATCATGTGAACAGAATGAGTCCAGGACATATAACATTACCACGAAGCACTCATTTAGAAGTGGAGACATGCTCACCTGAGGGTTTTGTAGGTGAGATCCTTCACGTCCTCTCCAAACAGGTGCTTGGCAGCATATGTAAAAACATGATGGAGGTAACCCCCTGACCCACTCCCAGCATGACTCAGGAACTCATCTCCACAGAAACTGCTGAACCTGGGATTAAAAAAAAAAACCCAAACAACAGTGAGTGAGTTGAACTATGCAAGTGGACATTTACAATTATTTTAAGTGTGTTGATTACCTAACAAAAAAAGCAAAATGTAAGGGAACTTACATTGTATCTGGGGCAACAGTTTCCAAATCATTCAGAGACACATTTTCCTCCTCCAGCATTTTCAGGACCTCTCCTTTAATAGACAGGAAAGATGAGACAGAGCATACTGCGAGTTCATGTGCACAAAAGCCATTACAGGAGTAATTACTGTACCGGAAGTGATGACACAATCCACTTCACGGGTCTCGGCTTTGTTCAGGTAGAAGTCTGACCGTGAAGCCTCGAGTTTCTTGTCAAAGCAAGGCATTACTGCCACATGGTAGATCTGCTGTGGACTCAGCCCCTAAAAATACACACAACACACATCTCAGTGGCAGTAGTCTCTCTTTTTGAAAACCATACAACTATGTATATGTGCAGCATTCCAGCACAGATACAAAGCTCACCTGTTGCTCAGCAAAATAGCCTTTAACCAGAGAACCCATCATCTGCTGGGGAGAGCGAGTGGTACTAATATATGGAAGAATATACTCCCCATGAGTCTTCTCTGCATAGCAGATCCAGCCTGAACACACACACACACACACACACACGTAAATACTTGTCTTGCTGATAGTCAAAAATTGTAAACAAAAGAGGGTGCCATTATTTTTTTGGTTTCATCAATGTCTTTCTTTATATTTTGCTTCCAAGTTTCCTGATTTTATTGCCTTTTTTTAAACAGCAATAGTTCTCTAGACTTCCTGGAGGTCTTTCAAATCGTTTCTTTGGACATTGGCTGTTTTTTCACCCACTTTCAGTCCAGTCTTTGTACCTGACCATTTTCCATGGTCCATGAATAAGTCAAGCATAAAAAAGGCATGTAACTCAAGGGATGAACCAGTGTTATGTCTACACATAACAGCTTAGCAAAGAACCAATATTAAATTCTATCTTTAGGCACTTTGTTACTAGCAGCAGTTGATCCAGCTACTGTTCACTGAAGCCTCATCAGAAAGTGGAAATGGTGACTGTCAAGAACCCATTCTTAAGTAAGGGAAACATGGAGAAATGTATGTTTGCACATTTTTCAGTAAATCGCTGCACCTATTTCCCATTTTCCTGGCAAAATATAAAGAAATGAGGGGTGGCTCAAGACTTTTGAAGAGTACTGTATGTCAGTTATGTGGACCACCACCATTAACCAAGTAGCTAATAAATTTTGAAATGTTTTGTCTTTCTTTGTGAGAGTGCAACATTTTTACACAGTAGACTGGAAACAATAAAAGACAAACAAGGAGCGCATCAACAAAGGCAGGACCCTCCAACATCATCCATTTCACTTTGTGCTCCTGAGTGTTTTTAGTGAAATACCTGGACAGGCTGACGTTAGCATCGGCAGGGCCTTACTATCCTGTTCCTTCCTCTGGAACCGCTCCACAAACTCTCTCTGACTTTCCAGCAGGCTGAAGGTCCGACTGAAGCTGGTATCAAACACATGATGAACCCCTGCAACAACAATTTTCAGAGGTGACTATATCCACCTAAATCATCCCACTGTTTGAATGATTTAGATGAACAGAAAAGGCACATTTACACTCACCAAGACCTTTGAAGAAAGAGGTAAGCCTCCTGCCTACCTCACTACTGCTCAGGTTATAGTGTGCTGCAAGGGAGGCTCTGGACTGTGGTGACACTGACACCACCACAATCTTCTGTTCCGCCTCACTGGCCTGTGAAGGAAGTCCAAATGATTCACAGGTGAATTATGATGGCACACTAAATGATTACTCTCATGTTAGGAGCATTCAGACATAACTCTACCTTGTTCTTACGCAGCACTTTGAAGAGCTCCTCGTGGCTCTGCTGCGTGATGAGGACACTCTCAGCTGAGGTGATACAGCCACTGCAGGCCAAACAGTCGTTCAGTGTGATCTTTGCTTTCTCCAGCTTCTGCTTCCCACCATCCTACAAACACAGGGTTGGTGAAATCAAAAGAAGTGGTGGTGTAATGCTCACACACAAGCCTTTATACTCACCTTGTTGACTTGTACATAACTGCCATCATCTTCTATCTGTATTTTGGCAACAGATTTACCTTGTTTCTTCTCTACTTTGACAGGCTTAACACATTCCTGCAAAACAGAGTCAACATAAGCTAATTTAAAAAAAAATACTGGTGATTTTTTAAAGTTAAATTCATGTACAATCATCTTCTTCTTCTTTGGCTGCTCCCTTTAGGGGTCGCCACACTGGATTGTCTCCCTCCATCTCATCCTATCCCTAGTACCCTCCCGTCACACCAACCCTCTGCATTTCCTCCTTCACTACATTCATGAACCTTCTGTGAGGTCTTCCACTTTTCCTGGGAGCTCCACATTCAGCATCCTTTGTCCAATATATCCACTATCCCTCATCTGCACATGTCTTCAACTCTCTTGTGGACTATCTGTTGCTTTGGAAGGCTGACTACAGGTATTTAAACTCATCCACCTTCACACACATGTATTCTGTTTTTCTTCTACTGACTTTCATTTCTTTTCTTTCCAGAGCATACCTCCACCTCTCCAGGCTCTCTTACACCCGACTACAGATCATAAAGTCATCTGCAAACATCATAGTCCACAAAGACTCCTGCCTGACCTCATCTGTTCATCACCTGTCCATCACCATAGCAAAAAAGAAGGAGTAATCCCACCTCCACATTAAACCCATCTGTCACTCCTACCACAGACTCCTACCACTGTCTCGCTGTCCTCATACATGTCCTGCACCACCCTCACATGCCTCTCTGCCACTCCTGACTTCCTTATGCAGTACCACAGTTCCTCTCCTGGCACCCTATCATATGCTTTCTCTAGATCCTCAAAAACACAATGCAACCCCTTCTGACCTTCTCTATACTTCTCCATCAACACTCTCAAAGCAAACATCGCGTCTATAGAGCACTTTTCTCTGCATGAGGCCATACTGCCGTTCACTGATCGTCAGCTCTCTCCCTAATCTAGCTTCAATAACTCTTTCCCATAGCTTTATGGTTGGCTCGTCACCTTTATCCCTCTGTAGTTACTACACCTTTGCACATCACTCTTGTTCTTGACCAGCCACAGTATACTTCTACTCCATTCTTCAGGCATCCTCTCACTCTCCAAGATTGTGTTAAACAATCTGGTTAAAAGTCCACTACCCTCTCTCCTAGACACCTCTATACCTCCACAGGTATGCAATTTGGACCAACCGCCTTTCCATTCATGTACACTACAAAACAATATTTTACGATAATGCCCAAATGCACCAAAGAAAACTAAAAGCAACAAAGGAAAGGGGATATGGAGGGCCGTAAAATACAAAAACATTACTAGAAAGCAACATTAGCTCTTTTTTAAATAGACTTAAATAAGCTAAGAGACGTATCTCGAACAGCTCCTCGTACTTATATGAGCCTTGTAACTAGCAGCAGGCTAACTGCGCAACATTCGTCTCATAGCTTTAAAGCTGGAAGATTTTACAACCTGAGCAAAGCAGTATTTACACTAATTAGTATATATTATAATATGACGAACTTTAGTCGAGAACAGCTCCATGCTCACTCTCAACCGATAAGAACAGTTACGGTTACATATCTGCTAGCCACTTGAGTACGTTTTCTTCAATTAATGTTGTTTTTTTTATATATATGTGTGTGTGAGACTAATCATTCGCTAGCGATATCCCACAAAAATACATTTGATATTATAAGATGTTACACGAGTGTTATTAAACCTGCCTGAGAGGGGGTTATGAAATCATCGAGATCCGTCAACTGTAGCACCCCGCTGAAGTGAGAAGCCATATTTGCTGCCGTAAAGTGTTTGTTGTTTACCTGTCTGTCGTGAATACCAGGGAGACACAAACCTCAAAGATGTTTGAACTTTATGAATAAATAAATAAATTCTATCAAATTATGCAGCTAAAACACTGTTATCCAGCGATTATTTTTCTACGAATGTTGCCTTTAAAGCGTACTATGAATTGACCCTTAAATGACCCGCACTGCAAGGTAATTTAAGGGTAAAATATCACCAGCACTTTTGCCAAAAATCGTAATTTTTGTCTTGTCACTCATCACTGCTAAAGGCCTCTGTGTCAATATAAAATGACCGCACTGTTTTAGAAGCATACTACATTGAAACAGGAGATGTGAAGCAGAGGAAAGACGGTATTTCTTCTCTAGCTAAATCAATACACAAAGTTAGACATTATCATCAGGAAGCCTCCCTTATATAAAATGCAATGCCATGGGTCATTATCAAGGATCACTATGAGCAATTACAGACAGCTTGAGCCTAAACTGAAATTTTGTGGGACTAGAAGAAACACTGATGGAAAATTAAAGAAGAAGAAAAAAAATCAACATTAAGTGTCTCAGTAAGGTGCTGGGTCACTAAATGCTGCCAGGACAGCATCACTGAACTTCTGTAATGGTTCTCCAAGACCCTTGAGCTCTGCTGGAGGGGTGTAACACAATTATTCCAAAACACATTTCCTCAGTTGGTGTTTTGATAAGGGTGGTGGAGAGTGCTGCCTAAACAGCAGCCAGAAATTCACCATGTGTTCTACTGAGTTGGTAGCTTCTGCCACTTAAAAAAAAGAAAGAAAACCAACCAGCCAACCAAACATATAAATCTGCCAAGCAGAGCTAAGTTCAAATTTCAAGTTATTTTGAGTTATGTATCTCAAAAATTTGACTTAATAAGTATCTGGAAATTTTCAGTCTGAAATCTGAAATTTTGACTTACAGACAGCAAAATTTATTACTAATTAACTTTAAATTTTGAGCTATATATCTCGAAATTTTGGCTTACTCAGAAGTAACAGAATTTCGGGACACTCACTCAGTAAGTCAAAAATTTGGGATAATAAATTGAAATTTCGATTTAGTTCTTCCAGGCATTTGTATTTATTGATTGTTTTTTAAAATTAAAATAATTAATTGATCGATTAATTATTCTTTCAGTGGCAGAAATGAGAGTTGTGACTGTGAAGGCCATATCATTTCCATACTTGTAAAACCATCCAGCGTGGATGGGGCAGTGTGCTCAGGACAGAATCAAAAGTAGGTCGATCAGAAGAACTTTGGAGTGTTTTGGAGTGACCTTTCACTCTACAGGTACCTCTAACCATGCCAGCAAAATGCCCCCTGGAGCATAACAGAGACACCGGATTCCCTCACTCTTTTAAATGGTCATATGCACACATTTATTCCTACCTGGAAGCTGAATGATTTAGAAATGTGAGTGTAAAGGGGCCTTCTGCATATGTAACGTGGAAAGCATAATCTCTGGCATTTCCCAGGGGTAAGTAAAAAACATTCATGTATAGAAGGAGTGCCATTTATAGTTTGTTTTCTTCTAGAAATGTCATCATATTACTATTTATCCATCACACATTATTACAATTGTGCAGATAGGAAGGCAAAACAGAAAGCATCACTGTATAAAATATAATGAATTCTTTCCTAATAAATAATCTTATATAAATATGCGGTGAATAGGAGCTGCCTGTACAATGTATATATAAACATGTGTTTCAGAAGGATTTTTTTCAACATTATGAATTTTGAATACATTTTCTCATTTCTGTCCACGAGAAGACGTACGCACGCGCCCTTTGTTGTTATGACTACGGGGTCGTAAATCCGCCATGTTTTCCTCCCTTTTGCAGCGTTGCGACAGAGACGGAGGAGTCAAACGACATGAGTGTAGAAAATAATCATACGGCAGAAAGTGAGCGGGAGCAAACGAAGAACGGCAACGAGACGATCACCATTCAAACCACACTGGGAGACGAAGGTAAGTCCTCACAGCAGCTAAAGCACTGCTGAACTGTTTATTGACTATTGGCTTTGGGCCTAACTTCCTTCATCTTCAAATGTTGCTAGCTGCCATTAGCAGCATTAGCTTGTTTGCTTCCTCGCTGAACCAGTTGTCCGCGTTAGAAGTCCAGCCAGTATTTGGGGAAACTTTGCAGCAGCCAGGTGCTCGTTTGCAGCATAAACACACGAAGTTGCTGCACACTGAAAGGGCTTGCGTCTGTGCTTTTTTAGATGAAGATGTACACAAGTGCGGACGCTGTCAGTCCGAGTTTTCCACGTTGGAGGCATTCATCCAGCACAAGTTGCACCACTGCAAACGTGTGGAGGTACGGGACGCCAGCAGCCACGATGACAGCTCAGAGGTATGAAGTGTGCCGTGTGTTTTTAAAGCAGCTGGGTTTTTACAGAAGTACATCACGTCTTGATTGCTGCGCTTGCCCCCCAGGTTGCTGCAGTCAATGGAAGTTCTTCTTCAGAGGTGAAAACAGCTGACGGGGCATCTTCAGCTGAAGCAGTGAACACGAATGGTGAGTCAAGCAGCTAAATTTAGCCCCAATTTCTACAATTAGTTATATTAATTATAGTACAAGCCCAATCCAAAAGAAGGTTTTGATGTTGTGTAAAATATAAATACAGCCAGAATGCAATGATTTGCAAACCTCATAAACATATATTTTATTCACACTGGAACTTAGAAAACACATCAAATCTTTAAATTGAGAAAGTGTACAAATTCAAGGGAAATAAAAGGTAATTTTGAATTTGATATTAGCAACACTGTCTCAAAAAAGTTAGGACAGGTTGGGACAGGCGATGTTTACCACTGCGTGGTGTTCCCTCTTCTTTTAACAACAGTCTGTAAACGTCTGGGAACTGAAGAGACCATCTGCTGGACTTTTGGGAGAGGAATGTTGTCCCATTCGTATCTGTTATAGGATTTTGATGCTCAGCAGTCCTGGGCCTTCTGGCATATTTTTGTTTCATGATGTGCCAAATGTTTTCAGTTGGTGAACGGTCTGGACTGCAGGCAGGCCAGTTCAGCACCCAGACTCTTGTGCAATGAACCCATGCTGCCGTCAGAGATCGTTCAGTCATTGTCTTGCTGAAATATGCAAGGCCTTCCCTGAAAAAGACATAATCTGAATGGAATCATATGCTCTAAAATCTGTACATAGCTTTCAACACTGATGGTGCCTTTCCAGATATCCAGGCTGCCATAGGCACTGATGCACCCCTGTACCACCAGAGATGCAGGCTTTCGAACTGAGCACTGATGACAAGCCAGATGGTTTCTTTCCTCTTTAGTGCAGGCGAGGCTGCGTCCATATGTTCTAGAAAGAATTTATAATTTCAATTACTCTTTGTAATTTTGTCCATTTGGTGACAAATAACTTCAGCTAGAGTTAATGTTGTTTCAACATTTTCATTGAATTCTTACCCCCCCACCCACAGATGTAAGCAGCGCTCAGTTGGGTCGAGGTTGCAGGAAGAAAACCGCTTCCCTTAAAGTCACTGACCAGTCAGATGAGACGGAGGGAGCTGTATCTGACAGTGGCGACAGTGACAAGCTCATGTATAAAGTCAACCCAGAGGGACGTTACATTTGCCAACTTTGTAAAAAAACATTCAAAACTGTGAGTTGGCATTTATTTTGCATGCGATTAATTGTTTGACAGAACTACATTTGATACATTGCACTTATTGTGTCCATATTTTTACACTGCACTTATATAAAAACACTTTTTCACCGTTGACCCATCTCTTACCTTTAAACATACCCATAACACCAAACCTGTCCTTACCCGTATGCACCTCAATAGCAGCAAAAAGGTTTTGCAATACAATATAAACACACAACAACATTGTGCTTATTTTTTTATTTTTGTTTTCTTTAATGTCCAT
>JAVDPK010002783.1:697728-756428 GCA_034780415.1 Cichlasoma orientale | reverse complement strand
CCCCCCCCCCCCCCACACACAAAAAATCCTAACCTAAGTATGAATTTGCTTTGTTCCTCTCATCCTCCAGACTCAAACGGAGGAGGAAGTGCAGCAAGAAGTGACAGTCTTTGAAGACAGCCAAAATGAGGTTGGTGTATGATGTGTATATACTGTGTGTTGGAGTATTTGCAGAGATTCTCACGCTTCTCTAAAATACAAGTTGGTTAATATCTAAATTTTTGGACTTCAGCTTTAAGTTAATATATCTGCATTATCCTCTGCCTTTAACATTTGTTTAAACAAAAAAGAAACTCAATAAAATATTTCCCACCCAGATGGGGAACCACATCGTGAAAGTGGTGCAGAGACTTGTCAGCCAGTCACAGAGTGCGGGCGGCACGAGCAGCCACCAGATTATTGTGCGAAATGTGGGCGAAGACGAGGAAGGCCTGTCCATCTCTGACTGTGGTGACACCATCACCATCGCTACACCCGAGAGCCTCACGGAGCAGGTGGCCATGACGCTGGCCTCCGCCATCAGTGATGGCAGACTGCTGGCCAGGGCAGGTACAACAGAGGGAACAGTTACCATGGTTACCACAGAGGAAACATTGGAGGAGGGAGTACAAATGGTGCAGCAGCAAGAGGAATATGTCATCACCTCCCCAGAGGAGGTGGAGTTTCAGACTGTCATTGTATGATCAAAGTGGATGCTAACTATGGACTCATGACTTTGAGATCATTTGTGATCATGTAGCCAGTAACTGTGGAGTTTATTGGCACTTCAAGTGAATTAAAAAACAAAACTAAGGCCAAAGTGTTTGAGGTTTATGGTACACACAAGTGTGCCCAAGGACTAATGCTTCATCACGTAATTCATTTTTGTTGGTTGATCTACTAAAATTATTCTGCATTACATATTTGTCCTAATTTGGGAACTTTTAGATTTCTAAATCTCAAAATAATTACTAGATTATTTTTGTGATATTTTCATTTTGTATGTACAAATGCACTTTTGTTTTTGAACATGTCATTTGTTGCCTAATATTTTTTTGGGAGTGTTTTCGTACTGCAAACAAAAGGTGAATTTTCATCCCTCTTTTCCACCCCCCCCAAAAAACCCACAAAAATATTTAATTTCAGTTTTCCCTTCTGATGGTTCAGTCGACTGTAGTCCTGTTTTTAAATTTTCCGTATGAATTTGAACTGCGATGCATTTTAAAGGCTAAGTGATCCCAAAAAAAAGGCCATGCTGGATACAGTGCGGTAGTTCTGAGCTGGTCAGTCACAATGCATCTTTAAGCATGATGGATGATACACCAGTGCATAGATGTGAAAATATCAGATTAGCCAGAGTTTGCATAAAATAAATGTTATTTTCTTACACAGTTGACTTCAGGGTTTTATTCTCTTGTTTAAAGTCCTCTTTGTAAAAAAAAATACCTGAATATGTGTATTTAGTGCCTTTGCTGCTTTACTAAGATCATGTGGTGTTTGTCATTTTTTTGGGCTTTAAATTGGTTTCAATTTAATTTCTTTGTTTTAGAAGTGTATGTGTGGCTGTAGACTGAGTGCCACCTGCTGTCTTGGGACTCCCACCTGTTTTGCTAGCATACACACCTGTCAGGTAAAGCACAGGATCCACTGCTATAAAGCCTTTGTAGGGACATGAAAGCACCGCTGTTCCTGTGCTAATTCTTACAGAGATAAACTGACTCTATCAGTCTATTAGCCCTTTAGTCCTGTGGTAAATTTGCTGGGGTTTATTGGCTTATCTAAAAAAAAAACCCACACTGCTGTGTTTGTAATCTTGAGCCTATCTGCAGGCTCTCTCTGTAACTAGTGCTCCAGTAGCGAGGTTAACACAGACGCTATAATCAGAGAAGTGTCCCTGGCTCGTACACCACAGTTTCTGGGTCATTCCTCAGCCCTCTGAGAGGGCCTCATCCACATGAGCAACAGAGGGAGACAGAGAGAGGGTGGGAGTGAGAAAGGGAAAGGTATTTATAGAAAAATGGGGCTTCGCTGTACCTTTTCTTGCAAAGAACCATTTCAGTACCAAGTGAGCGTGTCCCAGTTTTCTGATCATCAGCCATAGGGTTTGGACTGAGGCAGCCTCACCCAGGATGGAGAACCTGACTTTCAGACACTCTCCACTCTCCTCCAGCCTCCATCTCCAGAGCTTCAGACTGCTAGTTCTCTGAGAACCGAGGGAGGCACTGGCCTACATAATCTATAGATGTGACCTTTCAGGTGTTGATTTGCTTAGCTGGGTAGAAGCTTTTGGAGGTAGTGAGCTCAGGTGAGGAGCAGCGTAAGAGTGTCCAAGGACACTCTGGCTGCATCAACCCCCAAGCTGGGGGTGAAGGTAGGCTGGCTGGAACGTGCCCTGCCGCAAGCCGGGCAAGGATGAGGCGTTTCCTGAGCAGAAAGGGCCGCTTCTCCCTGCGCCAGAGCAAGTCCGGAACGCGGAGTGCCTCCAAAGATTTCTGTGAGTCTGTTTCTCAGAATGGTAATTTTTCTGTGCTGTTCCTGAGGTGTTTCATCTAGTGGAGCTAAGATAAGGAGTGAAGCTTTAAAAGGACCCAGAGCTCAGATGTGTATCTGTGTCACAAGCCGGAGAGAAGAGGACAAAAAAAAAAGTCTCGATCGTGCTGCTTGTGTTCTTGCAGGGAGAAAGGATTATGATCCACATCTCATTAGCAGTGATTTTCCAGTCTGCTTTAGATCCATAATCAGCTGCAGTTTGTCTCTGAGATCAAGCTCTGTGGTGGTTTTCAGTCTTTGAATTGAATATGTTGTATTCACCCATCTGCATTCACCTTGAATATGTATCCCTATTTTCTGGTAAGACCTGTCTTTTTTTTCTTTTTGAAGCAGTCTGACATTTCCACATTTCTTTACAAAGGCTTGTATAGAATCTTCATTTTTACACTTTTTTTTCTTTAGTCTTTTGTTTGCAGCCCATTTCCATCTTTCTGTGTCTGATTATTTGAAAGAAGAAAGACAGTGGTGATGTTTGGTGCTGATGCAGATTTTTTTCTC
This sequence comes from Cichlasoma orientale, assembly GCA_034780415.1. Lineage (NCBI taxonomy): Eukaryota > Metazoa > Chordata > Actinopteri > Cichliformes > Cichlidae > Cichlasoma > Cichlasoma orientale. The sequence continues at coordinate 753,401 of JAVDPK010002783.1, read as the reverse complement.
TCAATATTTTCCTTCCCAGTTTTGTACCTTGCGGCCATGATGTCATAATTTTGTTTTGCATAGCAGTACTAGCAGCGCTGGCTTGACTTTTCAAATGTGATCACTGTTTGATCAAATTACTTATCTGTTCTTTTCCAGTGTTAACCACATGCATGCCATTTGTGTGCAAATTTGCATCTTCCATATTTTCTGTTATTAAAGTGTTACTTATTGGCAAAGCACAAGAGCTTAGGCAAAGATTTTGGAACAAAATAAAATGACCTTCATAGAAGGCTGGATGAGCATATAACAATCCCTATAATATCCTCAATATATCTTTGTGTTCAGATGGATGTGGAAGACAAGTGATTCTATTGGGACACTTTCTGCAGCAGCAGAATGAGGCCAGTGACCAGGGGAAGGCCAGTGGTTCAACATGTGGGCTAGATAGCAGCAGGCATAAATAACCTCCTTCAGTTTATTATAAGTCAACCTTTTTAAAATACTTTTTTTTTTTTCATACCACATCTGCGGCTTTAAATTTTGTGGTTTCATTAAATAGACCGGTGCACCTGCTGCTACATATAAGCAGCTCCATCACCGAGGTGCCCCATTTAAACCATCTATTTGACCTCTATTTTACAGCTCACAACCCACTCGACTGTATTAGTAGCTTGCACCAGATTAGCAGTGTTCTTTTTTGCTTTTATACGTATATGACAAGCAGTAAGGCAGAGGTGGTTGTAGTTTTCACGCCTTCGTAAAGGAGTACTACCTACTGGATTCAAGTTTCTATTTATATAACAACTAGGAATGTAGAAACATATAAATCACCTTTTGCTTTGCGCCCCTCCAAGTTTGATTTCTCTCTCTGTTATACAGACCTCGGTCTCCCAGCCACCAATCAGAACTGGCCAGAGGCATTTGGCTTCCGGCTGGGAGGCACTGGGCCCAGCTATATTCTGTCTGTGGTGGAAGGCAGTAGTGCCTACCTGGCTGGCCTACAGCCCGGTGACCAGGTGGTGGACATAGAGGGCCAGGATGTGACCAACCTCAGCACACCGGCACTGATTGCTTTGGCTCAGACCCTCAAGACGGTCCCGCCGAGCATTGGAGTGGTGTCACGGATTGAGCAGGTCAGCTGAAAGCCAGTAACTCTCATTTAGCTCTACAATGATGAAGACTGCACAAAGGTGGCAAGCATTAATTTTTTTGTCCTATTTTTGTCCAGATTGATATCAACCCTGGCCCAGATGGCCGTTTTGGCTTCACCATTGTGGGAGACAGCCCCCTAATGGTTGAGGACTGCATGCCTAACGGTCCAGCTGGTCACAGTGGCCTCAAGGCAGGGGACTATGTCATGGAGGTCAACGGCATTCCAGTGAAGCACCACGAAACAGCAGCCGCCATGATAAAAGCAGCTCAGGGACGACCTCTTCGTCTGGGTGTGCTCAGCATGGCTCGTCGACCCAAGCGGCTGAGCAGCAGCATGAGGGTGCTGTCACAGAGCGGGGACAGTGTCAGGGAGAGCCGTGCCCACAAGGCCATGGAGTTCAATAAAAAAGTAATTTTTATCACTTTTTCTCATGTTTAGAATTGAAACTTTATATATTTATTTAATGGCCCTTTATTTATTTGTCTGTCAGGTGGAGGAAGTGCTAGGAGAGGAGCCAGACGTGAAGGAACAGCTGTTTGAGGTGCTAAAGCAGTACGCCGCTGAGAGGGATGTGGAGAGCCTGGCTGAGGCGCTGCCTGATATTCTGATCACTGAGGAACATCAGCAACTGATTGACAGTGTTAGGTAGCTATTCATTTACTCTGATATGTAATCAGAGAGAGACTCGTGGGTAAAGCAAGTCCAACTAAACGGCATGTGCATCATCTTCAATGATTTACTTCTTCTCGTGCAGTGATCAAACAGCACTTTCTCAGAAACTCGGGAGTTTCTTCCCGTACTAAAACAGATTTCTCTGGAATACTAATCAGGGAAGACTCATTTTGCAACACAGTTCTGGTCATTTTTACATCTGGTTTCAGACCATAAGCTGATAGGGTGTATCGTATTTAGACTTGGATTATATCCCTTTATGTATTCTTGGGAACAAACCGTTCTAACACCTGCACAGGGTGTACGCTGCCTCTTCCCCTTTGACTGCAGGGATAGGCTCCATCCTCCCTGTGACTCTTGGATAAGTTGTTAAGAAGATGGATGGATGCATCTAAAGCCTTTTGTGTGTGACTGGCTTCTTGCCACGCTTAACTGTAAAACATTAACAAAACCTGGGGAGCCCAGTTTACTAACAGCATCGTGACACAAGATAGCAACACTGCGTCTTCAATTAGTTATGAGCCTTTTTTGGGACAAAACAAAGCTAACCGAAATCACTGCTTCTGCTTGTAAACGGTGGTATATTGGTTCAGTATAGGCTTACACAACAAAAGTAATACATTGTGGTAGCAAAAAACTGCTGAATTGCCACAGGAAATCAGTATTTTAGAAACTCTGCCCTTTCAGCATTTTACTGTGAGGTGTGTGGGGGACACATCAAAACCACACATGAATATTTTTTTTTTTATGTCTAACACTGCTCTTGGGTGCTTGAATGTCACTCTTCTGTTTCTCCCCCTCTCAGGTAAAGTATGCAAGCATGTGATTAGAAGTTGACCGCCGAATATTGCATTTCTTCCCCCTCAGCAATCATCGGAAAATCAAAACCCAAAACGCAATACTGCTGCACACGCTCTCTCTGTCTTCTCTGCTCACTTCGCTCTCACTTTGGCTTCCTCTCACTTGGTTTCCTTCTTTCCCATTTCTCCTTGTCAGCTGTGATGCACTCTTTGATACACGCACCAGTTTTTTGTGTGGATCACATTACTGGATGCTCTTTATTCCCTCCTCTGCATACAGCTCTTAGCTGCTACAGCCAGTTTGCTGCTGGTGGTTGAGATTTGCACACATACTAACAGTGAAACATGCAGATGCTTAATCTCCATCCACACAGTCCCGGCTTTGAAGTTCCATATTGGGGGAAATTATGAGTTGCTGCCTCAGGTGAGTACTGAACAATTTGACATGATTCGTTTTCAGAGCGTTTGCAGCATTCGCAGCGTGCGACTGGTCATCAAGTTTACCGTCAAAGCGGTCTTTGGTATCTGTCTCGTGTGGCCATTTCTGACGGGTCATCACGGAAACTGCGGTGTTAAAGCATTCTGTAACAGTCGACTTGTTACAGTCAGTTAGTGTCGAATTTTTGCTGTGCATCACTTTTTTTTGTGGTGACTAATCTTTTATACCTGCAGCTAAAAAACAAAGCTGGTGTCCAGCTGTCTGTTTCATTTCAACACAGCTGTCTGTCTCACAGCACTGATAGCGCCATCCTTAGAAAGCTGCCAGTAAAAAAAAAAAAAAAAAACTGTTTTGTTTTTTTTTGCAATGTTTGTTGTCCACAGGAGAGCCATTAATTATGCATTAGCTGTTCCCATAGAGGACTGAAGACTGTTTAGCTGTTTTTCTCACTTTCAGCCTGTGAGCCGTACAGTAACTCTTACAATAACTGTCTGAGTCTGTCTTCAGAATAATCAGCTCTAGCTTCACATAACTGCACTTACCCATAATTCCATACTGTGTGTGTATGTGTGTGTGTTTAATCAGGTGTGTTGCGACCTTGAAAGGATTTTGACGCCCTTTTATCTTTGCGTCTGCCTGTTATGTTGCATTCATGCCAAAAAAAAAAAAAAAAAAAAAAAGGCTGTTCAGATTTTAAAGGGTGTTGTTGAGTTTGTAGTCTCAAGAAAGGCTAAAAATAAACTTTAAATGCCACATTTAGATCAGGTGTTCATGTTTCAGCTGAATCTTGTCTGTGGCGGGAGCCGTGTGGAGTTGTGCTTGCAGGAGCCGATGCCTCAGGGCGGTGTCGGTTGGTGTAAACGGTTTCTGTGGGCAATGAAATGTGTAATATGAACATAATCACTTCTTAGCTAATTTTGCTTAGACTTTCACGGCTCCCCAAAGAAAAAAAAGCCCTCTGATTGCAGTTATTCTGCATGGCTCCACGCTGAGCACCGACTGGGCTGTGGATCTCTTACCAACACCGTGAGGTTTCCATTGCTGGCTTTGAGTGAAAAGTCTCAATGATCGGAACGAGTTCCACAAAATTGAGTGCATCATTCCCTCATGGTGAATTGTCATAACTTCATCCATTTGCTTGTGACCTTCCTGTCAACTTTCAGATGCACTTTGGTGCTAATTAGTTGCGTGCTAACATGCAAAATGTGATAGGATGGGGAGTGCGCGTAACCTATCAGTATGCCAGAGCTATTCAGGGCTTGTAGCCACGTTGAAGTTAGGACAGTGTTTTGCCAGTCTGAATTGACTGATTTGTTTTGCCCTATAACTCCTAATCACAGCGATCTGAAAAGCCGCTGACAGAGAGATTAAGATACCAGGCAGTGAGACATATGATTATCGGTGCGCTCTGTCAAGATCCCGGTGCCAGTGTTGTCAAGGGTTTATTCTCCCTCTGCTTCCTAATCTGTCTGTCTCTTTCCCTCAATCACTGTCACTTACTGTGACAGTCCTCGCACACTCATACGTGCATTTACACAGAAATGTGCGAACACTCCACCCACCCTTCCTCCGATAATGAGAGGTCTGTGTCAGAGGATGTGAGGTGTGTTTAACGGCTCGTGAAACTATTTCTTGTGTAAGCCTTGCAAAACTTGACCAGCTGGGCCACGCTCTGCTCAGTCTGCCTCTGTCCCCCTCGCTGATTTGCCTCCCCCTCCCAGAGGATGTGTTCTATTTTTAAGCAGCCTACTTCTTTTAATAAATTCTCTCTTAGGCTTCTGGCGCACTTGCCAGTGTCAATTCTTAAATGCCGTAAAGCCCAGGGGTCAGCAAGTGCTTGACAATTGAAATTAGAGACAGTCTGGGAGAACCTATTAGCTCTTTTGTTCATGCGGTTCTGTGGTGTTTTGATAATTCGATGAGCATGGCGAACTGTCAGCCTTTGTCTGACACTGCATCCATATATAGACTTCAAAGATGTGAATTAATTAGACTTTCACATCCTTTTGTGTTTGAGTGCCAGAATGTTTTCAGTTACTGCTTTATGAATCTTTTTTTTTTTTGGTAGTCTTTGCACCAGTTTGGATGGATTCATATGTGAAGAATAGGGACTGAATCAGACAGACACAACTGCCAAACTTCCTGCATGTTCATTTGTGCACATTACAGTTTCATTGTGCTGACCTGCCTGTGATATTCCACTGGGGCTCTACTCTCTTCTCCACTTCTCTCCTCTCTCCCTCATCACTTACTCCTCTTTTCTTCTCATTCTTTCTTTCCTCCACTGAGGGAAGAGAAGATTTGTCACGCACTGCCTCTTACTGCTGAATGATGGACAAGTCAATGATGAGGATTATCCTTTAACTGAGACCAAGAAGACAACCCTGTGTTGACCTTGACCCTTTGCTTCTTTCTTTGGTGCCTGTGGAAGAAGGTTTATAAAGGATGGGAACACACAAAGAGTGCTCCCCCAAACATGAAGTTGGAGAACAGCTAATGATGCTGCCTGAGGATGTTTTGGAGGTGTGGAAGGATGTAAACCACAGCCACTCTTATAGTTTGCGCCCTCCCTCTCTCTCATTTGCTCCTGTTCTTATTCTGGCTGCTTTCCGAGCCTGCAGCAGGCACCTTTGAGATCCAGGACACCTTCGTATTTCTCATCTTTCTCTTCTTTCTCCTTTGTCCGGGAGAGTTATTTGTTCAAGCTAGATGGGGACTAACCAAGACCGAGGGGAGGCATTTGCATTGCTTAACTGAGCTCAGGCACTTCCTCAAAGCCCCGAAGAGCCATGGGAAGGGATAGGAGCCTTTCCAGACACTTTCGGTATGGCACTTTTTGTTTGATCTCAGAGCTGTGTTCGCTGTGCTTTGTATTGTTTGTGCTGAGTTGTATTTGAAGTTGCTGAAGCGCTGCTGTGCAACTATATTCGGTGTGCTTATTATCAAGGTGTGTAATGATAACTTTACACTTTGTGTTAGCATGTGAGAATGTGAAAATTGTCGCTGTTCCACTATCAGATTCCAGCCGGCAAAACTCAGCCTGACATCTCCCAACGACCATTTGCACATTTTCTTTTGCAGGCTTCTTTAATTTCACTCTTTATTTTTACTTCACTGTGTCACACGGTGTGCTTTCTGTTTGCAGATTCATACTTGGCCCAGCTGTCAAATTAGCTGATCAGAAGTGGGTCTGATGATTATAATAATGGCTCTCTTGCACTGAGTTTCCCAGCTGATTGCAATTGTCATTCATTCCTCTGTGCATCATGTCCTTGATCCACCCCTCCCTCAGACCTAATTATAGACTTATCGCGCCCTCCTTATAATTGAGGGCATCCCAAGGCCTACATCCAGCTTCACTGGAGGAAAGCTTTGAAGTTTCTACTCACTTGTTTTGGCTAGGCTACATTTTTACAAGTTAAAGTTTCTTTGGCCGAGGTCAGAACATTACAGCGGAGTTACAGTGCATGGATGGAGAGAGCTGGTGGAGGTGAGGACAGCAATAGAAACCGATAATCGATTGAATGAAATGTCGTAAATGCATAAAAACTGGCCCCATTCTGTTTTGATTTCCCCAAATACCATTTGTCCAAACAACTGCAGTGATGCATGAGTGCTTTTCAGAAAAGTTGAATGGCCTACATACGGTGTAAGCACAGAATACCCAACTTCATTCCCAATAGTTATATGACCCTGGCCTAGAAAGAGCTCTAGTTTTGGGCTTTCTTTCTTTCCTAGTCTCACGGCACTGTCAGGTTTTACAGCTCACGCCTTTATTTCTCTCTCTTCTACTTTTTCTGCCATTACTTCATCAACTCCCGCTTGTCTGTCTTTCATTTACGTCCCACTCTTTCTTTGTCACTCGCTCTGACTTTCTGCTGGCTTGGATTCATACTATTTTCTCTTATGTATTGCAGTCTATAACTGGAGCAGATCCTTAGAATAGCAGGATCAAGCAGTACGGTGTTACAGAAGAACACATTGCTGCCCTCCGGGGAAGTGTTGACTTTTTGCTGCATGAATACACAATGCACTTAATCATTGTCACCCTCAAGCACTAACTTCTTTGGCTCATAATTATGATATATCCACTGTAAGCAGATGAAGCACTACCTGTGGAGGACTTTGTGCCATTGATAATATTGAGGAGCACCCTGGGTTCTCCCAACATGCTACAGGATAGCAGGAAGAGTGAAAGGGAAGGTTTACGAGATGGTAATGAGACCTGGAGACGGTGGCACTGGCAAAAAGACAGGAGGATTTTTGCTGGGAGTTTCCAGGAATTAAAAGGATTAAAAGTGAATACATCAGTGGGACAACTCAGGTGGAGTGGTTTGGAGACAAGGCTGAGATGGTTTGGACATGTGCAGCAGAGGGGTGGGGAATATATTGGGCAAAAATCTTTTTAACAGCTTAAAACGTTCCACGTGAAGAGAGCTTCACATTAATGTGGGCCCATAATTCAGCCACAGGGAATGCCTCATGCTATGTTACACTGTTTTTGACATGAAGCACCAATTATCTGTAGACAGCTACTGCAGGAACTTTACCACCTCAACATCTCACTCATTCTTTCCTAATGACAGGTGCAACTGACAGTTCTAAATGACTTTCCGACATCAATGAAAAGTAGAGAATATATAGCACTGATTCATCCAGCGATTCTCTCTTCAGTGTGAAGATCATTACCTTTTTGAAGCTGGCTAAGTTTAGAATTATGTCATGGGTTTGGTCTCGAGTCGCTGAGATTGCGAGCATCCAGGCTGTGCTTTTCCATCGTTTCAGCTTGGTGAAAATACCTGATGTTGTTATGAGTCTGTGCGTGGCTGGGTTAGACCGCAGCAGTCATTAGGTGCTAATGAAGTGGCAAACATGCATACAGTGAATCAGCAGTTAGTTCCCATTATGATACTGTGTGTGTGTGTGCGTGTGTGTGTCTGTTCTGTTATGGAAGGGGCAAACTGTAACTGTAAACTCTTTTGGCTTAAACAGATTTCACAAAAGTCTGACCGACAGTATAAAAATAGAAACCATATTGAATGTTTTATTCTCGTGTGTGATGAGCACTGGATGTTGGTAGTGGTTTAACTTACAGCTTGGGATGTGACCTGATTCATCAACGTTTTAAAAGTCCCACTGTGTCTTTTTCAATCCCCCGTGCATAGTTTGGCTTGGATTCAGATACATTTTCATGGGATCAATATGCAGTGTTCTGGGTTAGTTTTAATTAAAGGCGTGTTTAGCTGTATGTCTGCATGCACTTGCATAAATCTTTGAATTTTACTGAGTCAAAACTTTCTTTTAATAAATCTCCAGAGAGGAAATATCTATATTCCCTCAACTTTGGATTTTCAGACGCCGGTATGGAGGCAGCTCACGACACAGCATTACTGGCATTTTTAAGAAACTACAAAACTGAGAATAATCTAATCCTTGCCTCCTAACAACATTCCCAAAAGTACCTGTAAAATCACTGTGACAGCTTTGAAAGGCAAAGTGCACCGCTGAGCTTTATTGGGATTTAAATCAGAATATATACAGTGTACATGGAGCCACACTGGAACTGGTTCACTCTGAAAAAACAAAGCACTCTTTCCCGCTTTGCACAGTGGAAGCACCCAGGAGATTCATGTTGAAGTTAGAGAAATAGAGAGAGCTGAGAATCGAGGGAGCAACATTTTCTAGGCGATGGGGAGGAAGATATGCAAAGGAGAAAAAGCACAGGGGAGGTGTGTGCATATATGTAAGAGGGAAGCGCCCTATATTTAAAGAAGCACACTTTAAAACACTTTCCAAAACAGTTATTGGCAATATTTCTTCCATTTCTAGGTCACTTCTGTTGCTTTGTTATGCATTTTTCTTGTTCTTGCAGATAATTGGCCAACTATAAACCACATCCAGCAGACAGCACAACTACAAGGGAGTTTAATGGGAGCAGGCATTTCAAGCAGTCTGAAAGATCAGTGGTAAATGTCAGGTTCGGGTGTGGGCAGAAACAGTCAGGAAAGGCTTTTTTTGCAGTTTTGGGCTGATGTTGAAGAATCTAAAAGGGAGAAATTTGTCACAGAATCAAAGGCAGCAATGCTATTTATTTTATTTTATTTTTTACACAAAGCCTCGGAGAGGCTGTGCATCTGAAATACAAGCCTTCTTTACAATTTTTGATCCCTTATTTGAAGAAGAAGTTACAACCTCTCTACTTTGTTGACTGGATCTTTTCATCTCTGTGCATGCAGCACAGCAAAACAGACTTGGGGAAAGTGGGTGCACCATCTGCACTACACACCCTTTACACACACTAAATTTAATGGCAACTTAATGTGAGAGTATCTGACGGTTGGCTTTTCCTTTAAGAAGAAGAAGCAAAAAAAAAAAAACCATTTGGAGTAGATGGCGCTGAGCTTCCTCCCTTTCGTATATTAGCAGTGAGCTGTCACTGATACTGAACACTTTTACCTGCAGCCGCTAATGTGACAGGATCACACAACAAAGCTCACCTCCCATCTCTTTCATTCTCTCGCGCACATGCAAACTCTCACAAAAAAATCCCACACACAAATGTTGGACCAGTTCTTTCTACTCGGCACTCCCACGAGATGATATGGATTGAACTATTTTTAAACCAATTAAGTGGATCCTGCAGCCGGAGCAATACGTAATCAGAACAAGAATCCCTCTGCAGTTTCGATACCTTGGACAACAGATGTTTGAGAGATTAGGATAAAGGATCTTGATTTGTGTGTGTGTGTGTGTGTGGGGGGGGGGGGGGGTAGGCTGAAATACTATGTATTGATCTCTTGTAAAAATGGCTTGATACTGTCTACACACAAGAGAAGCTGAACTGGAAACTGCTCCTCCTCTGCTGTGAAGCTTATCCAGTCTGTCTGAGGTTCTTTCTGATTCCACAATGTTTGTCAGGATCTTCATTCCCAAGAAGCACCGGGAGCGTTTTGACGAAGTGGTTTCCCAAAGCCTGATGAGCCGGCTGAAGGGGCGCAGCTTCAGTGACCCCAGCCGCAGCCGCCTTCGCCGGAGCCGAAGCGAGGATCACCCTGAACGCCTTCTTGTCTCCACTCGTGCCAGCTCAGTGCCACGCACCCACGCAGAGGAAGGTGTGGTACCCCCTACCCGAGGCATGCGCAAGACCACGTCACTCATAGCTGGCCACTCCAGTGGCAGCACCACAAACTGCAGGTGTGTGTTAAGTTAAAAACAGTCTGGATTTTCTTTAAAGTTTATTTTAAGCAAAGAAAAAGAGGTGCACAGGTTCCACATGTCTGCAAAAAAAAAAGGACAGTATGAGAGATTTTGATTCAACAGGATTTTTCTCTGCTCATATTCAGCTGCTCAGTGTGTGTCGTTTTTAGTCTTCAAGATGCCACTTTCCTTAAATAACATTCTGTCTTCTTATGTTTGATCACATTTATAAGCACCTTTACAAAAAAATGCCTTAACAGCTCTTCCTGTGTAAGCATGGAATTTATTTAAACTGGAACATGCAGGATTTTAGAGAAAAATAGACCCTTAAGTGGAAAAACCAGTGGTGATATAAACCTATTTAGACAGCCACGGCTGCTCTCTTTTTCCGCAGCGATGCCGTTTTTCATCACGAATTGACGTCACGTGCCGTTCCGCTCATATAAACTCCTAAAAAGATTTATGGCTGAAAGGTATCGAAAAACGCACAAATGTGATTTAAGCGTTATTTCACCGTCTCCTAAAGTTACAGGAGTAAACTGCCACAATAAACTCCTGATCTCCTCTGTGGCTTTGGTTTATGAAGATGTTACACAGCTCCCTGGGGACACACTGTCCATATTTAAGTAGGCTTGTTCATGCAGGATGTGAATTTAAAATAGTCTGCTGAATATGGAAGTCTGCTGGGGAACCCAGCGCAGGTTCTCTCAGTAAAGGCGGCAAGAAACAGTCAGTTTAACTGACTCATTTTTAGAGAGTGCAGCTACAAGCCTGCGTGCAGTGAGCTATGGCAATTAATGAAGTCCACCCCGTTTAGTTTGGCAGTTTCTGTCCACTGGATGTCATTTGAACAAAGTTTGTAAGTTTAGGAGGCTTTTCTTATAACCCATTTCCTAGTGGCTCATAAACATTACCACACACATGCTGATTTAGCAGTTGCATATGACAGATTATTTCAGGGATCCTGCTTTTCTTTTGCATCAAAGGGCCTCTGGGCGTAGTTGTTAACTGAAGCTCACATTTCTCTCTTTAGGACCGTGAGAGTTTGCAAGGGCAACATGAGTTTTGGCTTCACTCTCAGAGGCCACGCTCCTGTGTGGATTGACTCAGTGATCCCCGGTAAGAATGCACGCCTACATGTTTAGATATCACGCTGCAGAACAGATACTGGAATTCAATATCTATATAATATAGCTAAACTTTCATTTCTCCCTTTTTCAGGAAGCCCTGCAGACAAAGCAGGTCTAAAACCAGGAGACCGCATCCTGTTTCTCAATGGACTGGACATGAGGTTGAACCACATTGACTGCACATATTTTATGCATAAATTAATGCAAGTCCTAAAACAATTTACTGGTAAAGAAATAAAAACTAAAACAGGGATTGGAAGTTAACATAAATATGTTACTGTGGTCTCACCGTTGAAGATATTTTCTAATTTGTAAAGCTCGCAACCTTTGAAGGGAGTAGAAGACTAATTTTAGACAAAATATGACAAGAATTCATTGGCTGCTCATTTATGCACCATTAAAATGAAATAAGTAGTAGTTACGTCACTAAAATGCAACTTTTTATAATGTAGCTTTTCTACCAAATAGCTAGTTTGGGTAGAAACGCACGTGACACCTTGCATATCATCTGCCTGCCTGCAGGACCTCCTCCCACGAAAAGGTGGTGTCCATGCTGCAGGGAAGTGGTGCTATGCCCACACTGGTAGTGGAGGATGGTCCACCTACATTTGTCCTTGCAGAGCAGGACCTTGCGGGAGGTGGCGTTCCCACAGAACGAGCCCGCTCTCCTGTGCTCAGTTCCCTTCAGTGGGTGGCGGAGATTCTGCCCCCCAGCATCAGGGTTCAGGGTCGCACGTTTGGGCAGCAGTTGGAGCACCTGCTGACCATTCAGGAGAGATACACCATCTGCAAGGCGTTGGAGAACTTCTTCCAGCACAGGTAAGCAAAGCTGTGGAAGACTGGGAGAGGAGAAGGAGAGTATGGGTGGAGACCATAGAGTGTATAATCTATGGTGGAGACAGAGAAAGTCAGAGCATGGCTGAAGTGTGATCGAAACGTATTGCTAGGAATACATTAATATGGTTGTATTTTGTTCTGCTAGAGGCAAATTCAAGTTGTGAGTTTGGATTTCAGTTAACTTAATTGTTTGGTCACCTACGTAGGTGGCAGCCATACGCCTGAGTTCAAATTTTCCCATTACTCTTTCATTCCCATGACCTCTAATAGGAAAGCCAGGTGATTTCTGTCACCTTGCCTGTGTTTCCATGGCAGGAACGTTGACACTCTGATCGTGGATGTGTTCCCGGTGCTGGATACTCCGGCCAAACAGGTGATCTGGCAGTTTGTTTACCAGCTGCTTACGTACGAAGAGCAGGAGCACTGCCAGAGCAAGATTTCACGTTTTCTTGGATACAAATCCCCAGGTGTGTTCACACATTTGTCTTGATTGACATTTTTCTGGCATTTGGGGTTATATATGAATTATAAAAATGTGTTTGTGTGTACGATGGAGACTGTCCTGACGATAATCACGTGTCATTTTGGGGGATTTTAAATTAAATCGCTTGTTTGCTGAAGTACAATCAGCTCAGGTGCTGCAGCCCCTTATGCTCCTGCATTGCCAATACGTGTGTGTGTGTTCCAGTTCCACCACCACCACCACCTCCCCCTCCTCCGGAGCCCGAAGTTGTCACTGAGCCCCACCGCCGTAGCAGTTCCATGAGGGTGACAGGGACCACGTACAGGAGCAGTGTGAGGGGACGTAGCTCTGATGACCTGGTCATTGGTACACACTTGGGCATGGGTACTGAAGTTTACCATCTCTGTCATCATCAGTAGCAACATTAACACTCCGGCCACCTCAGCACCCTTGACTCCCATCACGATCATGACACCATTAACACTGACACTGCCATCATTGTGACTGTCCACGTAATCCTGTTTACTTTAACTTATTTATTGTTAGCAGAATTTAATACATTTTTCTTCCAGCTTCTTTTACATGAACAGTTCGGCTGAAATCAGTACACTTTCTTATATTTACATATTTAATTGTATTTGATCGTAATCCCATGTAGTCATGTAGTAACATCAGTCTAAATTGTGCTCACTAACTCACAAACCAGCCAGAGCACACATTTTAAAAAGACAGGCGAACCTGCGAGTCATATTTGGGTCTATCTCACTCCGCTGAGTTTAAGTTCTTCCAATGGTTGTGTTACCGTAGGCCACCGAGCAGAGCCAGTGCTGGAGACGGGGATGAGGCTAGCTCCAGGAGAGAGACAGTCAGGAGATGGTACCTCTCTCCCTGAGACACCCAACAACCTCACTAATGTATGTAGCCATGCCTGTTTTAATGGGAAAATATGGATATTACAATAGTGCTCAAAGAGTTAGGACAAAAATTCCCACACCTAAACATATATATATTTTTTGTACATTCTCACCATACAAGCTGTCAGCCGTGTACGCTGAACTGGAGAACATGTATTCAACCAAGAGGTCCAAGTCTCTGAAGAGCCGCCCACCTCCTGCCCCTGAGAGTTTGCTGGATCTGGAACCTCCATCACGTACAGCATCCCCTACAATACTCGTTAACACAGGTAGCTGAACGCATACATTTACTTTAAATTCATAGCAGCTGGAGTGAAATCTTAGAATAATATGCGCAAAATCTCTGTCTGTCTGTATGTCCACAAACAGGAGCTGAGCAACCAAACTTGGTGCACAGGTAGAGCCCTGAAGGTTCTTGTTTATGTCACATATTATGATGTCATCACTTTTCCTAGCAGTCGCCCACCAACAGGCTAAAAAATGACCAATTTTTAAGCTTTTATTCACCTATAAAACCTTATAAAAGCATCATATTGTTTTTACTTAACAACAATAGCATCTGATTTATGACCTTGTATATTATGATGAATATTATGTAAGTATATAAAATATTGTGACACATAGTATAGTGGTCTCATTGCCTAACACGTGAAAAATCCCCAGGAGGAGGACAGATCCCTTTGGGGGGGGGGGTCAGGAAAGGTAATCAAACATGTGGAGCTTCACGCTGTGGGGACCCCTTGTGATTAAAGGAGCAACCAAAAGTAGCTTTTTGACCTAACAACGGACTAAAATGGCAGTGACCTGAGCACTGCAGGTGACCCACAAAAATGGCCTAATTTTTTTAGTCAGTCCCATGTTTATCTTTTACTTATTTATATAAGCAAGATCTCTCACCCCTGTTTTTATTTATTTATTTTTTACATTTTTTTATGTTATTAAATATACCTGCTGTACATAAATACACAGCAGAGGTTTAAGAAAAATACTAAATTTAATCTGCTGGAAAAAGTCTTTTCCAGAGGGCTAATTTGTCTTTTTTATGGCCTCGTGCAGGAAGGAACAGAGCTATGATCACAAATTGAATCTGGTCACGCTCTGTGGATTTTTACATTTCCCATCAGCAGTTTAATACTGTTGTCAAACACTGACCTGCATACATATTTGGTGATGGTGGAAGTGGAACTAGAAAACACACCATTAAAATACACCTGTCAGTCAAGAATTAGACTTCTTTGATGGTTAGTCGTGTACTTCTGGGTGTAATTTGAATATGGGAATCATTACTTGTATTTGTTCTCATAATTCATAGACTGCAAGGTGTCTTTGAAGAGACATTTCTTTTAATTGCTGCATTTAAATATAATTAAAGAAAGCTGAGGTTTAGTTGTCTCTGTTGCTTGTCTTAGGTAGCCGTAAAGGACCTTCATCCCATACATCCTGGCCGGAGCCTCTCCCCAGTCCGCCACAGTCCCAGTTCTACCCTTCGGGATTAACAAGCCAGACCAGTGGGGAGTCCAACCCTTACATCAGCCTAGACAGTCCCCCTCCCTCACCTCCAGAACCCCCTGACTACCCATCTAGCCCCCCTGCCCACCGCGGCAGCAAGCGCCGTTACACCTTCTCCAAACCGCCTCGTTCCGAAGACACAGACCGTTTCCTGGATGCGCTGAGCGAGCAGCTGGGACAGAGGGTGGCCATTGTTGATGACTTCTTGACTCCTGAAAATGACTACGAGGAGGTAGAATCACATCAACACTGCAAAAGAGCTAATAAACCATTATGGAGTTATCATTTATCACCGTTTAAGTAATCACACTTACTGCGATAGCTACAAGGTGCTTTTATGCAGTGAAACAAAATGCTTGTTAACCCATTTGTGACCATAAAGCACAGGTAGTGTACAAGTTGTTCTGTTTGATATAAACACTGCTAAAAATGGCTTCATATATAAGGGTCATAAATATTGTATACAGAAGGAACTACAATGACAAAATAAAACAGAATGTGAAGTTTGAAATATCATTTAAAGCCTACAACTAAATGAAAATGGTACGATACTCTTAAAAACAGAGAACCTGTATTAAATGTTTTCCTGACTTTTGTGTGATATCAGGTTTTAACAGATTACCAGTTCAGAGCCTCCTTTGTTGTATTGGCATGAAATAAGGAGCCCCTCCCCCTAAACTAAAATGCTGGATGGCAGCATTTGCTCCAAATCCTGTATGTATTTTTCAGCATTAATGGTGTCTTCACAAATGTGCAAACTACCCCCACCACAGGCAGTGATGCATCACCATGCCGTCGCGGATGGTGGCTTATGCATTGTGCTAATACTGATCTGGATGGTCACTCTCCTGATTAGCTTAGAGGCAGATTTCCAAAAAAAGAATTTCAGAGATTGATCGGTCAGACCACAGGTCAGTTTCCCACTTTCTCTATGATCTTAAATGAACTTGGTGTAAATGTATAGAGTAATCTGTATCATAGAGAGAGGTTCACAAGCTACAGGTGAACCTGCAAAGCAAATGAAAGAGTATGTGAAAGATTTTAAAACTAAATTGCAGCGTTTGTAGAGCCTTTATGTATTTTATTTCTGGTCAATTCATGTAGTTTGACAAAGAAAAAAAATCCACGTTGACATTAGGTCTAATGAAGTGTAATTGGTGTTAATGCCAGGATGTTGTGCAGATGGGCTTCCCAGATGAAGAGGATGAGGATAATGAAGATGATTTGGGAGTGGATGAAGAAGAAAATGGAGGATTTGTGGCTCCAGAGCTCAGCAGCCCGAGTGATGTCCAAAGTAGCAGTGGAGAGGAAAATGCCTCATCTCTGACCTACTCCTCTTCCTCTGATCACATTCCTCCGCCCCCTATGACCCCTCCTCCTCCCCCACCCGTTCAGTTCAATGATCCGCCGCCGCCTCCTCCACCTCCAGCACCTGCACAGACTCAACCACAGCAGCAACAGCAACAACAACTAAGCTACACTCCTGAACACTCCCCAAGAGCATATGTCCCCATCCGCCGGAAATCCGGCCCTCCTCCGCCACCTCCTCCCCGCAGTAACCCACCACCTAAACGCCACTCCTTGCATAAAGTCCTTCCTACGAGAGAAGACCTACAGGTGCATGCTACCATACAAGAGCTGAAAGCATACCAAGAGCAACAAGCCTACCAGGAAAGACAAGTATATGAGGAGCAGCAGGCATATAAGGAGAGGCAAGCATATGAAGAGCAAAAAGCCTACGAAGAACAACAACTCTTGCAAGAGCAGCAGGCATTCCAGGAACAACAAGCTTATCAGGAGAAGATGTTCAAAGAGAGACAGGCCTATGAAGAGCAGAAAGCATACGAGGAGCAAAAAGCTTTTGAGGAGCAGCAGATGTACCAAGAGCAACAAGCCTACCAAGAAAGACAAGCGTACGAACAGCGTCAAGCCTACCAGGAACAAAAAGCATATGAACAGCGTCAAGCCTACAAGGAACAAAAGGCATTTGAGGAGCTTCAAGCCTACCAAGAACAAAAAGCCTATGAGGAGCGTAAAGCTTATGAGGAGCAAAAAGCTTACGAGGAGCGACAAGCCTTTAAGGAGCAGCAAGCATATCAAGAGCAACAGTTGCAGCAGATCTACCAGAGCCACCACTCGATGCCTGCCCAGCCAACGCAGCAGAAAGCCCATTCACCTCTTCCTCTTCAGTCATTACCCCCACTGCCCTCTCCAGACTCCGCCCATCACCACGCTAACCACCCTCTGTATATGATGCGCCAAGCACAGCAGCAGCAGTCCCACCATAGTCATCACCACCGACGTCTGTCCCGTTCTGCCCCTCCCCCACACCAGCCATCACCCCAACCAGCAGTCCACCCCATCCAACAAGGTCAGTACGCAGAGGGCATCTACCAAAGTCATCAGGGTATAAGACCCCAACCCCACCATTCCTCAACAGAGATGCTCCACCAGATGCACCAAGCCCCGGCCCATCATTCCTCAGCTGAGATGCTGCACCAGTTGCAGCAATCCCAGGCCCACCACTCATCTGCTGAGGTGCTTCAGCAGATGCAGCAAGCCCATGCCCACTACTCATCATCAGAAATGCTCCACCAAATGCACAAATCCAAGGCCCATCATTCGTCAACAGAGCTTCTGCACCAGGCTCACCAGATGCAGCAAATGCAGGCTCACCACTCCTCGACCGAACTTCTTCACCAAGCTCACCAGATGCATCGAGGACAGCCCCACCATTCGTCAACTGAGCTGCTTCATCAAATACACAAACCCCAGGCACACCACTCGTCTACAGAGCTTCTCCATCAGGCCCATCAAATACACCAACCCAAGCCCCATCACGCCTCCACAGAGCTTCTGCATCAAGCCCAGCAAGAGCCTGCGTCCCTCCCAGTTCAGCTAAACCGGGACAGTCACTCGCATCAGAGCAGGAGAAGTCTAAAAGGCCATCATCAAACTGAAGTGTCAGTGCAGGGGAGACACCAAGAGCAGCAGATCCACCAAACCCACCACCCCCAGCCCACCAAACCCTCTCCCCAGAGACCCCACTCTATCCAGCAGACGCACCACCATTCCAGCACACCTCAGATCCACCACATCCACCACATAACCCCACAGCCTCCTCCTCAGGACTACCAGCACCAGATTCATGTCATCCATCCTCCCCAGCAGCCTCACAGGCCCCAGCCCCTTCTCTCCACCTTTCAGCCCCTGCAGCCTCATCAACCCACCCTCTCCACTTTTCAGCCACTGCCTCAACACCCCCAGTCACAGCACCAGGTCCAGTCCTCCACCCAAACAGCCCGCCCACAGTCACAGCCCTCACATCATTTGCTGCAGTCTCAACACCAGTCACAATCCCAGCCTCACCATAAACAACCCCACAGCCAGAATCAGCCCCAGTCTCTCCCCCACTCTCTTTCTGATCCCACCGAGCACCTGGAGCCCCCACCACCCCCTCCTCTCCCCCCACCATGCTCCCCTCCACCTTTACCAAGACCTAGTCTGTCCAGAATGGACTCCAATCATATGAGTGTAAAGAGGCTGCGCTGGGAGCAGGTGGAAAACTCAGAAGGGACTATATGGGGACAGGTGAGTTCAAATAGGAAGCCATGGCTTCTCAAAGTGCAAGAGAATGTAGATTTAGAAATCTAAATAAAAATATTTTGCAAAACTTTTTTTTTTTGTATTTTTGCATGTCTTCACTAGTTGGGAGCAAATTCTGACTATGAAAAACTGCATGACATGGTGAAGTATCTGGATTTGGAGCTGCACTTTGGAACACAGAAGAGCTCCAGTGAGTACAGGGGGCTGTGTGCATAACTGCAGTGCTTTTAAATGTGAGCACAGTTAAATATTCATAAGCCACTGTGCTAAGGTATAGGGAAATATCTGAGAGCCCAGTTTGAAGAGTGAAAAATACTTTGATTAGTGGTTCATTTGACAGAAAGACGTTTGCAACATTACATCTTAGCATATGATTATTATCTTTTGTTTTACTCTGTATAATGTTAGCTGTGTAAAAGGAAAATCTAGACTAAATCTGTTTGTCCAGTTTGTCACCTACCTCCATAAAGTTTGGCATTTAACTCCCACCCTGATCTCATTTTTAGTGCCTGCTCCAGAGCCGTCCCCTCAGCTAGAAACCTTCAAGAAGAAAGATGTTATAGAAATTCTGTCCCATAAGAAAGCCTACAATGCCTGTAAGTATGACTGCCTTTTTTAAAAACTATTTTTAGAATTTCGTTTGTAATTAAAAGATCTAGATGAACGTTATAAGGCATAGTTATAGCTGTATGGTTCAGAATTAAGCATTTTGTTGATGATCTTCTACCTGTGTTTGCTACCTCTAGCCATTCTGATAGCCCACCTGAAGCTGTCTCCAGGGGAACTGCGTCAGATTTTGATGAACATGGCCACAGACAGGCTGGAGCCGGCCCACATTAAACAGCTGTTACTGTATGCCCCCGATGCCGAGGAGGTCAAAAAATATGAAGAGTACAGACAGGACCCCAGCAAACTCAGCGAGCCAGATCAGTTTGTGCTGCAGGTACAGTTCTGGTTTCTCTTGGATTGTGTGGGTTATGCTGGGTCTTCATCGTTGTCCATGGGCTACTTTTGAGTTTAATTTGTGCCCGTTGCGCCATCTGTCAGATGTTATCAGTACCAGAGTACAAGACCCGCCTCCAGTGCCTCCTCTTCAAGTGTTCTCTTCAGGAGAAGACGGAGGAGCTGAAAGGAGCGTACGACTGTATCTACAACGCCTCCATGGAGCTGAAGACCAGCAAGAAGCTAGCTAAGATACTAGAGGTAACCTAATGCAGATGACTGGGCAGGAGTTCAATTTGTTTAATTTGATTCAAGAAAAATGTAACTACAAGAATATAAGTATTGATGCCTATAAATGAGAAATTGCTATTGATGATACACTGGCAGAGTTGCAGTTCTTCTTACTACTTTCTGTTGTTCTTTAGTTTGTGTTGGCGATGGGGAACTATTTGAATAACAGCCAGCCTAAACCCAACAAAACTACAGGCTTCAAGATCAACTTCCTTACAGAGGTAAACACCGATTGATATTTAACATATTATGGAATATTCATCTATAGGCTTGCTTATGTATTTTAATAAGTCCGCGGTATCCCGGTATGCAGCTGAGCACAACTAAAACAGTGGATGGGAAGTCGACATTTCTGCATATTCTGGTTAAGTCGTTATGTCAACACTTCCCGGATGTGCTGGATTTTTCCAAAGATCTCACCATGGTTCCACTTGCAGCGAAAGGTAGATTAATACATTTGATGGCATTTGATGTCTGTTGATAATATTTTTAAATGTTCTGATAAGTTTTGTCGGTTACATTTGCTTGTGTCTTTAAGCATCTTTTTCCTCTCACCTCTCGTTTCCTGTGTCGCACGCATACGCCTGCCTTTAGTAAATCAGAGGACCATCACCTCAGACCTCAACGACCTTCATACAACAATCCAGGACATTCGCTCCGCCTGTCAGAAGATGCCTGCGACAGCTGAAGATCGCTTTGCTGTTGTCATGAGTGTATCCTTAATAACAACAAAAGAATATCCACTGATCAGAGGAACGGAGCACAAAGAGAAAACACTGTGTAGCAGATAAGAGTAAACCTTTTTGTGCCTTAACTTTGTGGTGTTCAGAATTTCCTGGAAAACAGTCATCCAGCAATCCAGTCTCTGGAATCTCTCCAGCAGAGAGCCATGGAAGAATTCAGCAAGACCGCCTCTTATTTTGGAGAAGACGGCAAAGCCACAAATACTGAGGCCTTCTTTGGCATCTTTGCCGAATTCATAAACAAGTTTGAGGTGAGCAGGAAATATTCAGACATTCCTCATTCAAATGATTATCTTTGCCTCTGCAGCATGCTTCCCTTTGTAGTTCCCTCGTAGCCGGCCCCCGTCGCTTTTGCTCAACCGCTTGTGATGCACGAACCGAAAAGGTTGCAGATAAACAGTTGCACTATGTTAACATCCGGTGACTGCCTCATTATTTGCCATCTTTTCTGCTTGGCCAGTGTTTTTATTTTTAGAGAGGGTCGTCCATTGTGTTTAGTAATGAGCACAGTCTGCGTTTAATCAAAGATGTAGAGAGAAAGCGCTCTGCTAGGTTACAGCGCTGATAATGAGCTTTATAATGTACACTAGCAGAAACGGTTTGTAAACACTCAGTATTCATTAATGTGCTCCAGCCTGCCAGGCATTTGGTGTTAGACGTTTCAGAGGCTATGCATTAAATAAAAAAAGCAGAGTTACATATTTTTTTTAATCATAATTATTCGTTAAATAATGTTCTGACTTTTATAATTTGCTTTTAGTTTTCAGGATGTTTTTCTTTCTTTCTTTTTTTTCCAAAAGGAAATGTCCTGAAATTATTTTTCTTCTCTAAAATCATGAATAAACTGCATGAGTGCAGCAGCTCTTTTTTTGTGTTCTGTTTTGTGTTGTTGCTTTGGCTTGTTGAGCTTTGCTGAATCAATATGCAGTTGTCAAGACTTATCAAACTTTTCATTGCTTTTTCTATGTATTTATTAAAATATTTACAACTACTTGTATAAAGTGTAGTTTTGTAAAGTTGCTTTGTGCTTTAATACACTAAGCAAGAGTAATACTCCTAATTTTGTTGTATTTTCTATTCTATTCTGTTCATTTGTATTTATTAAAAGACACTAAAGATATATATTTGTCTGTGTAGTGAGTAGACTACATGGACAAAAGTATCGGGCTGCACCTCTTTATCTTTGAATTCAGGTGTATAAAATCAAGCCTAGTCATGCAGTCTGCCTTTAAAACCATTTGTGATATAATGGGTTGTTCTAAAGAGCTCAGTGAATTCAAGCATGGTCCTGTAATAGGATGCCATCATTGCAGCAAGTCAGTTCATGAAATTTCTCCCTTCTCAAATATTCCACAATCAGCTGTGAAAGGTATTGCTGCAAAGTGGCAGGCCACATAAAATTCCAAGTGGGGTTGCCGAATGCCTCCTCTGGCATTAACATGGCTGAGCAGCTCCTGCAGGTGTAAAGTGGAGGTGGCCCAGTGCTGTTGTCCATATAGTGTACTCACAATGAACCTCACAAAAATAAAAATATCTACTTAGAAATATTAGAATATCAATATGTAGGAGACATACAGCGAAGCAGTAGATTAGAAAAACTAATAACATGTGCTGACCAGGTCACTCTTTAAAATTGACTTTCAATGAGACTTTTACCTGGATAAATTAAGGATATATATAAAATAAAAAATAAAAAAATCCCACAAGCTTTTTCTTTGCATTTCTTTGCCACAGAGAGCTCTCAGTGATCAGCAAGTTGCTGAAATCCCGAAGAGCCCCAGGAGTCCACGAATGGCCTCCCCGCTGGCCTGGTAACACACATGCACAATTGGAGGCCATAACACACAGTTGTTCATACAGAACGCAGTATACCCACATACACAAACATACTGTATGCATATACTAGTATATAAATGCACAAACATGCAAACATATACACTGCACAATGCTCAGTACACAAGACCAAGCAAAAAAAAAAACAACAAGTTAAATGAAGGGATTAGCAGAAACTTTGCAATGACAGGTAAATACAGGTGACATCAAAGATGGATAATTTAGCTTTAGACCAGTGTTGTACTATATTGTATTTATCTTCCTGACAATGGTGAAGACCAGTCAGTAGACTGCAACATTGTTTGACCGTCAAGATAACTCAGCTGTTTGATAGTCGCTCAGTAACGTTGGCTAGTTTAAGTTATATCTCTATAAGCCCAAGTTTAGGTCACTGAGCACCTGCTTAGTGCGTTATGACAATGATGTAATAAAATCTTTGTGGCATGTCCGTGATTAAGACATAGATCCGAAAATAGATAATTAATTTAAATACATTCACGCACACTTGGTGGTTCAGATGACACCGCAAAAGCCGATTTTAAATGAATTTGACCTTTTTAAGATGCCCACCACACTGAATGTAACATAAATTCTTTACTAAGTGACGCTTTGTTTTCTTAAGTAAATCCTCAGCTCGAGACACGTTGTTTGCTGCACTGCTTTAGTTTCAGTGGAATTTTCCATTCTCTGCCATGCCAGGTGTAGCAGTAAGATTTTTTTTTTTTTTTGTATTGCTCTTGTATAATGCTTAACTTCTGACCCGTCCAAGTTGTGTATCTGCATCACTGGCTCAAAGTTACTGTATCTGTGCCTCACTGTTGGTGGAATTTTCCATTTTGTACCATGCCAATATGCTTGTTGTAGCTGTATGTTTTATTTTGATTGTTTGTTTTGTTTTTATATTGCTCTTACATAATGCTTAACCTCTGATCCTACCAACATGTATATAAGCAACACTGGCTCCAGTCTCGAAGTCGGCGTTAAGCCGAAGTGGGAATATGCGGCTCTTACAGCGGGCACTGTGCAATAAGGGAATGTTTAAGTCTAGTCCACTGTTAGACATTATATCCATTAAAGTGTAAATAGGGATATATTGTGCGTGTGGATTGTACAGAATAAGACAGAGTATGAAGAAAACTTACGCTACAATTTATAAAGCACTTTGTTACTTTAACATATTACCCAAGTATTTATTTTATTGAATGTGATATGGAGGGACCATAGCGTTATACTGCTGAGAGGGCGAAATATCATTGAGTTTGGTGTAGCAGATGATGCAGCATTTCATATAATTTTCAAAAAAAAAATCTAATAATGCATTATACCAGCTGTTCAGATATTCCAGTGCTTTGTAAAAACTGAAGCTTTAAGTAATATTTTTTGAAACCATAAGGCAAATTATTATGATAAGAGCCACGTGTGCAGCCAGTAAACGCTTTGTTTTCTAATGGTATGAGTTGTAATTTTCTGCCTAAAGTACAGAATGTAAACCTCTAAAGCGTTGTTGTCCATTTAAGGCCTATGAAGTGTTAAGTATGTGTTTTGTATTGTAACCTAATTCTGACAAATATAAAGAGCTGCGTGAGACCCACTTTGGCGTCAGTGTCTTCTTCAGATGTCTAAAACGATCTATATCCGTGTGCAGGAATACTGCGTGCACTGTACTTTTACGAGTACAAAATCAAACGCCTCACACACTAGTGTCTGCATTTCCTCCAGTGTTTTAATGAATAAATAACATGTCTTTACAACCTGATTACCAGTTTATCTCTCCTGCTGTGGTGCAGCGACGCGCAGACATTCCCATTATTTTTGCTTTAATAGGATCCTATCACTGCCCACATCTGTAGTGTATTTGTGGTGAATTTAACACACTCGGCGATCCCTTAGCTATTTTACTGGCAAGAGGATTGCGTTGTGGAGAGACCTCCCTGTGTCGAGTAATAAATCTCTTACATTTTAACTAAACTGTGTAGTAGATGAAGTAAAAGTGGAGTTTGATCTTTTGGAGTGGAAGTGGAATGAGCTTTGAGACAAACATGAGATTCCCAAGTAATTTGTGACACACTGAATTGGTGGGACCGGACGAGTCGACTTACGGAGAGTTCAGTTGGAATCAAATCAAAGTGTGACGGTGTGCTGAAAGGTAAGTTTAATTTACCTAATAATATCCAGAAGAAAGCCTGAGAGGGTCAGATGGTGAGCTGCAGCTGTTATCTCAGCTGTAACTGATCAGTAGTTTTTTTTTTTATGGTTTTTATTATACTGTACTAGAGGAAGTTTGACCAAGTGTTGAAAATGTTAGTTTTTGTGTTTAGGACTGAAGTTTGTGTGGGAGCGTATGAGGCGGTGAGTCTGACACGGTGGTCAACTCAAGTGCATATACATACATATGCTCGCTGGTCATTTTATTAGGTACACTTGCTCAACTGCTCGTTAATGTAAATATTTGATCAGCTAATTACATGTCAGACACAAATGCTGTGATCAAGACGACCTGCTGAAGTTTAAACCGAGCCTCGGACTGGGGAAGAAGGGTTATTTTCAAGTGACTGGTTGGTGGTGCCGGATGGGCCGGTCTGAGTATTTCAGAAACTGCTGATCTGCTGGGATTTTCCCACACAAGCTTCTCTAGGGTTTGCAGAGAATGGTCCAAAAAAAAGAGAAAATATCCAGTGAGCATCAGCTCTCTGGGTGAAAGTGCCTTAGAGGAGAATGGCCACACTGCTTCGAGATGACGGGAAGAACATGTCTGAATGCACAACACATAAAAAAAAAATACAGCTACAGCAGCAGAAGACCACAGGGTATACCACTCATGTCAGCTAAGAATAAAAACCTGAGGCTACAATTCACACAGGCTTACTAAAATCAGAACAGGAGATTCCCCTCATGGATGGTCAGTCGACAAATGTGCAGCAATTGAGTGACACTATCATGTCAATATGGGCCAAAATCTTTGAGCAATACTTGCAGCACCTTGTTGAATCTATGCTTTGAAGAATTAACACAGTTCTGAAGACAATAAAAGGGCTCCAACCCAGTACTAATAAGGTGTACCTTAAAAAAAGTGTCTGGTGATTGTATTTTAAATCAGTGATTAAGCTGAAGATGTTTTCTGGTTCACTGTCAGTGCCTGAGACAGACTTTAACTTTTTGGATTCCAGATGACCTTTGACATTGCAGTAGACCGCCAAGGGACCAGCATGCCCCCATTTCCATCACCGTCCCCAGGGCACGGCACTACCCTAGTCACAGTGGATATAGTGGTGCTGGTAATCTACTTTCTCCTGGTACTGGCTGTTGGTTTATGGGTAAGCATAGAGAATGATACCAGCATTTTAATCTGTTTTCATTGTCATACAAACTAAAATGCTTTGAAATGCAATGATTTAAAATATAAAACGTACTGTAAAGAACTGTGTACAGTACACATCAGTGCTTCTTTGGCTTTCTAACTCTCTGCTATCAGCAAATGTCCTTCAGTGAGAACTCAATGATCCTATCACCACAACCCCCCCCCCCCCCCCGCCCTTCTTTCCTCAGTTAGCTTCTGTTTGATAACCTGGATGAACATGCAGAACTTAAAAATGTTGATGAACAAAGATTGAGTATTATATCACTGTAAAGCAGCAGTGAGAAAGCAGCAATATTTTGACAATACAACGCAAAAAAACAAACAAAAGGGGGCGTTGAAGGACCTGTATCGCTTTTTCCAGACATGTAAACGTGAACGCACGCTACAAAGTCCACCTACATGGGTGGACTTTGTAACCTTACAAGCAAAGGCTTAAAGAAATGAGCCGGTGGGTCCAAAAGCAAGCTGGGATCTTTAGAAGCGGACACACTGTGATAATTTATACACAGACGATAGAAGGAAGGAATGCTTAGATTCGTGTTCACTGGGATGTGTCGTCTTATAACTTAAAAATCTTAGAAGTCTTTGAAGCCTTCTAACTTAGAAATCTTATCAGTAGATCCCCTTTCATGGTTATGAATGAATAATTCATTAATAATCGCTGTTACCTATAAACTTTCTCATGTTTTTTCCAGTCCATGTGGAGGACAAAGCGCAGCACTGTGGATGGATACTTCTTAGCTGGGAAGAACATGACCTGGTGGCCAGTGAGTCAAAAACCACAGATCGGTTGATTATAATAAAAGTTCAGCACGAAGTGCAGAAACTCTTATCTAGAGCACACTTTAAAAGTCAGATGGGGGCAAAATGGTCTGATTCTGACTCTCATCTATATTTAGGTGGGTGCTTCGCTATTTGCCAGTAACATTGGCAGCGGGCACTTCATCGGCCTGGCGGGGTCAGGAGCTGCAGCAGGAATTGGTGCCATTGCATACGAATGGAATGTAAGAGAGAGAGAGAAAATAATCTCTCAAAAATGCACAAAAATAGTTTTAATATGAAATATTAATATGTTTAAATTCTTGAGAGTGCTGAAATTTAACTGACAGGGTATGCTGATGGTGCTGCTGCTGGGATGGCTCTTCCTGCCCATTTATATTTCCTCTGGTGTGAGTTTTCTACAGACACTCAGAACAAACAAACAAAAAAGAAATTCACGCAGATGAACTCGTGCGTGATTTTGTTAATAGGGTCCCTTGCCCTTGGTCTTTTTCTTCTACAGGTGACAACCATGCCAGAATATCTGCAGAGGCGGTTTGGTGGCAGAAGAACTCAGTTATTTATAGCTGTTCTTTCCTTATTTATTTACATCTTTACAAAAATATCGGTAGGCTACAATCTGCAATAGTGATTTATGTGCATGAAGCTTTAGGTTATACCTGCTTAGCTTCACTTCTCTGTGGTTTGTACTATAATCTCTTATGTGGGGTTTTTTTGGACCAGGTGGACATGTATGCAGGTGCGCTGTTCATTCAGCTTGCCTTACAGTGGAATATCTACCTGGCTGTGGTGCTGCTGCTGTTAGTCACTGCTATCTATACTGTAGCAGGTGAGCTTTTTTCTTAAACACGAGTCCCACTCGTGGCCTGTTCTGTATTTTACCGGCTTCTACAAGTGTATAATCTGCTGCATGCTCTTTCCTAGGTGGTCTAGCTGCAGTTATCTACACAGATGCAGCCCAAACTGCTATCATGCTGGCAGGAGCTCTGACCCTCATGGGCTTCAGTAAGTTCGATGTGAGTGAAAATGACACCTTCAAGTCTCCAGCCCTTTTTGATCCAGTTGATCTGACCCTTTTGTTTCCACATATAGGCTTTGAGGCGGTTGGAGGCTGGAATGCTTTTATTGAGGGTTACGGCAACGCCGTTCCTTCAATTCGTGTGCCAAACTCGACCTGTGGCATCCCCCGAGATGATGCTTTCCACTTATTCAGAGATCCGGTGAACTCTGACCTCCCGTGGCCTGGTGTTATTGTTGGCATGTCCATCCCTTCCATGTGGTATTGGTGCTCAGATCAGGTCAGTAAAGCTCAAAGTTAAAGTTATGATTTTCCCCTGTGAGAGTTTTAATCAAAGATTTTATTGGCAAACCTCGTTTCTACAGTGAAGGCAGTCCTGAGTTACCAAGATGGGTATAAAAAAAATTATTTAAATTCATTTCACTTGCAAGATGTCGAGAGCTCTTTTAATCTATAAAATATAAAACTATTATTTCGAGCTTTTACATTTTGTTTACGCTGATTTAAAATTTTCTCTGAAGTACTCAAAGAGTTTTGATCCGAAAACCGTCATCTTGAGAATTTCTCTGTAAAGAAGCTGGCATGTTTTGAAGATCTGATTGAAGTGAGATAAAAAAAAATACATGGTTAGTTTTAATTAGCATTTATGAGCTTGTCATTCACGCAACTGCATCTATTTATTCCTGATATCTTATAATTTCCTGAGTCTTAAAAGTAAGCTGTGTGGTTTTCCATTCTGATTTAAACTAAACAGACATGTCGGTACCTGCTGCTATATATCTTAGTTACTTACCACCCAGTGGGAGGTAACTGATGGTCAGCTTTGATTCGGGACTCTCTGCAGGTCATTGTGCAACGCTCTCTGGCTGCCAAGACCCTGACCCACGCAAAAGGTGGCTCCCTGCTGGCTTCGTACCTCAAGGTTCTGCCTTTCTTTGCCATCATGGTTCCCGGTATGATCAGCAGGATACTCTACACAGGTACAACAAGAACTGTATGATGCAACTGGAAAATTGTGTTTGATATACAGTTATCACCACATCAACCTCCATAAAGGTACTGAAGGTAGTGTGAGGTCTTCAGTATTTAGCCGACATGCTATGGCAACACTAAACTAAAGATACTGTGGATATTTGAGTCTAATATGTGTGTTTCTACTATGTGACACTGTGCACAGATGAAGTGGCTTGTGCAGAACCTGAGCTGTGCAGACAGATTTGTGGCAACCCAGTGGGTTGTTCAGATATTGCTTATGCCAAACTGGTCATGGAGCTGCTTCCTGCAGGTGAGACGCTTCTTCTGTTGCTTCTTCGTTTCCTGCCTTGTGCTTTATGGGTATCGGATGCAGAGTCTTTTATGATGACTGTGCGTCTTTTTTTCCTCCCAGGACTGCGGGGCTTAATGATGGCTGTGATGATAGCTGCTCTCATGTCTTCGCTGACCTCCATCTTTAACAGTGCCAGCACCATTTTTACCATGGACCTGTGGAAGACTTTCAGATCTCGGGCTTCTGAATGGGAGCTCATGATTATTGGCAGGTATGTGACCACCTCAGGGCACTCTGAAATAAAGCATGCAGTGTGTGTGTGTGTGTGTGTATCATGTGCTGAAAGTAAAGTTTGAGCCTGCTCGAGTACAGGCATAGAAAAGCATTTTTGCACTCATGACTATTCTCACTTAGAGCACCTACATTTGGAAAACTGAGTCTAGTCTTAGCCGCAATCCTGGCAGATCAGCTGATTTCAATGCCAGCTCAAGGGGACACCGTTTAAGCTGCTTTAGCCCGACATCAGTGGCTGCTCCCTCTGCAAGCTATTTTGCAGCCCACCTCCACCTCAGCTCCATCTTTTCACGCTGTCTGACTTAATGAATGTAATGTTTGTTGTCTTTGATGCCTGCTTTGTTCTGTAAAGGGGTCTTGCTGTTGTTCTCCCCACCTCCAGCATTGCATGCATGCAAATGAAAGAGTGGGGGTGGTCCCATAACAGAGCCCATATATGATTTACTGCAGATGAAAATAACAGCCTCCTTCAACTATAGTGGTCCTGTCTGAAAAAGCTTTGTATGGCATTATAAGGCGCTTAAGATGAAATCAGCCACCAAATTGTATGTTAAATAACTTTTCTGTGATGCTCACCCAAACCATAACCCCTTGTTTCCACACATTACTCAGTAATGGCTTTTCCACATTTTCTCCTCCCATCTTTAGAAACACACAGAGGGTCTCACAACGAATGCATTGTGCTGTTTAGATTTTAGCACCTTTACTTTTCCATTCTTTGTCAAATCTTTGCAATGCAGAACCTCATTATTTTTGCATAACGCCTATTTTATGGTTTGATGTGTGTGCTGCAGAGTGTTTGTGCTTGTGTTGGTTGTGGTGTCTGTTTTGTGGATTCCCGTGGTCCAGGCCAGTCAGGGTGGCCAGCTCTTCATCTACATCCAATCCATCAGCACCTACCTCCAGCCCCCTGTCTCCATCATCTTCCTGATGGGCTGCTTTTGGAAGAGGACCAATGAGAAGGTGAGGTGGTTTTTCTTCAGTGTGCTTGCTGACTGATCGAGTAATTAATGAAAAATACACTCACTGGCTGCTTTATCAGGTATACCTGTTCAACTGCTCGTTAATGCAAATATTTAATCAGCTAATCACATGGCAGCAACCGGCCGTATTTAAGCCTGTTGACATGGTCAAGAGGACCTGCTGAAGTTCAAATTGAGCATCAGAAATGGGAAGAAAGGTGATTTAGGTGACTTTGAATGTGACATGGTTGCTGGTGCCAGACTGGCTGGTTTACAGAGAATGGCCCCAAAAGATGAAATATCCAGTGAACAGCAGGTCTCTGGGTGCAGCAGCAGGAGGCCACACCGCACAATAGAAGATTGGGAAAAATGTTGCGTAGCCTGACGAGGCCAGTGAGTGAATATTCATGTTCTACACACTGTGTATAATGCTGGTGTTTGACTCCCTCTGCTGCAGGGTGCTTTCTGGGGCCTGACTATTGGCCTTGTGGTTGGGTGTATTCGCATGTTACTGGACTTCATCTACCCTGCTCCGCCGTGCTATGAAGAGGACGACAGACCTGCGGTGTTAAAATACGTGCATTACCTCTACTTCTCGACGTTGCTCTCCTTTATTACCCTGGTTGTGGTGGTCGCAGTGAGCTTGGCCACAGAGGAGCCGAAACCAGAGCAGGTGAAGCCACTGTCAAAACTATATTAAGTTTTAGGCTTAATTTTTTTTTTAACCGTTTTTACTTTATGTGCTTAAAAAATATTACAGTGAACACTAATTTTAATAAGTTTTACCATTACCAATAAGTTTAATTTCCAAGAACATGCCTACTGTCTTTTCACTCTAATTGATACCAAGAAACACAACAGGTTAACAACTTTGAAGGGGGGGGCAACATTACAGGGATCAGCCCATAACATCACTCTGCAGCACCACTAGGTGTCAATAACAACTCAGGGTACATTTAAATCAGACTAGCTTGCAGCACACTGACATGTGACCAAATTTTGGATCTTTTAAAGTCTGAAAATAACTTTTCCACCTATTTTTGTAGTGTAATTTATCCCCACCTCTGCAATAAAATATAACATTTACTTAGCTCTCAAAAAGTTTGTCACCTTTAATTTTTTTTTTTTTATATAAACAGATTAGTCGTCTCACATGGTTCACGAGATTAGACCCAGTGAAGCCCCCAGAGCAGGTGTTCACATCGGAGCAGAACAGCACAAGCTCAGACGTAATTACTGTTCAGACGGATGATATGGGGGGCACAGACACATCGGTGGGAAGCAGCAATGGAAAAGCATCCCATCACAGGAAAGGTGGGTCTCTGTCCTGCTCTCTTTTCCATTTGGCAACTCGTCACGCTTAACACATCCATGAGACTATTCCAAGTTTTTCCTCTCTCCCTTTAACTCTTTAGACTCTGTATCATCTGCCGCTAGTGTCCGCAGTCAGTCCAGGATGATGTCTGCCCTCTACTGGCTCTGTGGGATGGAGAGACGGAAGAAAGGAGATAATCCTGTGCCGCCTCCACCCGAGCAAACACTCTGTTCTCTAGAAGAAAAGCCTCGTCTACGACACATTGTTAATATCAACCTCATCATTTGCCTCTCTGTAACTGCCTTCATTGTTGGTTACTGGGCTTGACAGGCACTAAATGGGCACAGCGTATGGGCTGCACGAAAGACTGTAAAGATTTGAAGGTTGTTTTTTTTTCCCACTGTTAAGTTTTATCTAAAAGAAAATGACACAAATAATGAAATGTATATTTCCTTAAAAGGCTGTGGTTGCTGACTATTTTATGAATCATGAAAGTTGTCCTTTGTTGAGCAGGTCTTTTTCTATGCAATGAACACATTTTATTCTTATCTACCTACCTAGCCTTTTTTATGTTATTGCTAAAAAAAAAAATCTCACCTTAGTCTGAGCGCATGTGATTTTTTTTATAGAAAAGACGAGACAATTTATGAACAATCACATTTTGACAAAAATCACTCAACAAGAATGAAAAACTGTTAATTTTTATTTCGATCAATAATGCATTGTACGGTGCAGTTTGTGCAGAAGAACCACCATAAAAAATGCTTTAACAACCAAAAAAAAAAAGAAAAAAAAAAAGCTGAAAACTAACAAGGCAAAGCTCGTGAGCCATAGTAAAAAAAAAAAAAAAAATCTACAAAGACCCATTTTAATTATATGCTTGAGTTTTGGTCATAGTTTGATAGAAAATGATCAGTTACATTTAGAAAGAAAAAAAAAAACACATTAATGGCAAATCTTCAAGTATCAAATACATTTTGTCAGCTTTGTAAATCAGATCAATGGAAATCAAAGAAACTCAATTAAGGTAAAACTGCCCCAAATATCAAAAATGGCAGCGTGTGCGCTGAGGTGGGACACCGCTGGAAGACAACTGCATGTTATATTGCACTCGTGCCAAACTATTTGGTCATTAGCAACCACAACAATGGCTGTTAACAGCTTTGTTTTAACTCCGTTTCCTTTGGCCAGCAGTCATTCCTTTGGTTCTTTATAGCACGCCATTTACAAGAGGCATTACTTTCTCATTTGGCCAGCTGAACCTGATGGAATGGAAACTGGGTTTGGTTTCTTTGGTTTGCTTTTGCTTCATCATATATAGATGAACAGCAGTTGTTTAACGCTCACTCACACAGATGTGGCTTTTGGAGTACCCATTAATGGGCTTATGTGGTAAAACCAGATTCACAGATTTATTTTGAAAAAGTATTTGCATCACTGAAGATTTAATAGTAATAGATTAAAAAAAAAATTTTAAAGCAAGAGATTAACTTTACCAACACTCTGAAATTAGCTGCGATATTGCTGAGGTTTTATGTTTCAGCCCCGCTAGCCTTGTTCCTTGCAGGGCCCTGCAGTCCAATCTCAGAATACCCAGCAGGATGTGGAGCAAACAGAGTTTAATGTGCAGTCTAATGTGGAAAGTGATAGCTGGACAGGGCCTTTGTGGTTTAAACCACTAACTTAAGATGAGGTTTCTGGTTTGAGTCAGTATAGCAGAGGAAAAGTTTCCAGCAACAGTTTGGCATCATGCTAATGGTGCTTGAAGAGCTGGAGTGATTTCATTTTGGGTTACCTGTCTGATGTTTTACCATAAACATTCAAACCTAGGCAGGCTGAGTGTGAGAGGATCCCTGTCTGTTTAAAAAGCGGTGCTCTCTGTCTGGAAGCTGGGGTCCGGGTTTAAGGCTGGGGTTGTAGTGGCGGCGGCAGCGGCAGGCTCTTGACCAGCAGAGCTTTCCCCTTCTTGGTCCTTAATCACCTCGGGGATGATCGTTCTTCCAGTCCCCTTAAGAACCAGGCCTCCTTCTGGAGAGCATATTGAAGGGAACCAATCAGCAAACAAATCAAACCATATAGACACACAGTTTTAGACCGAGGAGTGCACACGTACACACACACACACACACCTTTCCACACTCAGAAAGACACCAAGGATTGCTCTCATTAATAAATCCTGTCAAATAAACTAGCCAGTTTTGCTTAAGTAGCTTTTTTTTTTTTTTTAAGTTGGTGTCGCAGTCATTTGAGAGTTTCCTTGGTGTGTCAATCTTTAAATGCAACACAAATTACGAAAATCTGTGCAAGAGAATGCACACACACAGATCAACAGCACACTGTCAGTTTGAAGTCTGAAGGTTAGCACAGAAAACTGCCAAAAGCCATTCAGCCTCAATGCAGGCTAAACGCAAGCATGTTAGTTTTGTTGCAAAGCGCAGCTAAAGCCTAGGACAAACGCACAGAGTATGCAAAATATATGCATACAGTATGCATACAACAACTACACACTGATAAGCAAATGTTTGCATTATTTCCTCCCCCAAACAGACGCACATGCAGTGGACAGAATAAGGTCAATGCATCAGCCAATCAGATCCTTACCATTACCTGCCTTATAAAGCTCATCTTACAGGCAGGCCCGCAGCTCAGACATCTGTAATATTTACACATTTGCCGTCATGCTTCAGATCACCACATTTCCATTTCAAGTGTGTGAGGTAAAATGAGACAGTGAAACCAAAAGCCACCGCGCTAAATACAGCACTGCCCTGAGAAGAAGCTCAAATCACGCAATACAGAAGTGAACAAAATGTCAGCAGACGGCCAGCGAGTGAGTGAGTGAGTTCAGTAACTGCCGAAATGTCTGCGCAAAGAAAGTGATATTTCATCATTATTCAGAGGTCAGTTAAGGAGAGTAATAAAAAAAAAAAATAAATAATACATTTTATTTATAAGCGCCTTTCAAACACCCAAGGACACTTTACAGAATTTGAATAATTACTGTAGTTTTACTTCCCACTTTCACACCATTATAAATCATAATTATATAGAACTTCACTTTACAGCTGTTATTAGTTACATTATCATTTCAGATTAATCATTTATCTAGTGTATTATCTGGGGGGGGGGGCATTACATTTATTACTGCATTACACATGATTTTTGTTGATTTTTAATCTGCACATTTCTCTGTGCTTTTATTTTACTTCACTTTTACAGGTCGTGTTGTTTTCGTTTCTTTAAATTTGACATATTTTTTTAAATTTAATACACCTTCACAGACAGTCTGGATCTTTGCTACCACTGCACTAGAAAAGTGGCCAAATCAAAGATTGCTCTCTGAACACTTTAACTCAAACGCTATATTGCCAAAAGTATTCACTCAGCTATCCAAATCATTGAATTCAGGTGTTCCACTCACTTCCACAGCCACAGGTGTATAAATCAAGCACCTGCATGCAGACTGCTTCTACAAACATTTGTGAAAGGATGGGGCGCTCTCCGGAACTCAGTGAATTCCAGCGTGGTACCGTGATAGGATGCCACCTGTGCAACAAGTCCAGTTGTGCAATTTCCTTGCTACTAAATATTCCACAGTCAACTGTTAGTGGTATTATAAGTGGAAGCGATTGAGAAATTGGGTCAGTGGATGCTTCATGTGGCCTTCAGATTGGCTCAATAACAGTGTGTAAAGAGCTTCGTGGGTTTCCATGGCCGAGCAGCTGCATCCAAATCTTATATCACCACAGCCCCTTAGTTCCAGTGAAAGGAGCATACTGAGATATTTTGGAAATTTTCATGCTCCCAACTTTGTGGGAACAGTTTGGGGATGGCCTCTTCCAGTTCCAACACGACTGCACACCAGTGCACAAAGTAAGGTCCATAAAATCATGAAGGAGAAAGTTTGGTGTGGAAGAATTTGACTGGCCTGCACAAAGTCCTGACCTCAACCTAATAGAACATCTTTGGACTCAATTAGAGCGGAGACTGTGAGCCAGACCTTCTCATCCAACATCAGTGTCTGACCTCGCAAATGAACTTCAGGAAGAACGGTCAGAAATGCCCATAAACGCTCCTAAACCTTGTGGAAAGTCTTCGAAGAAGAGTTGAAGCTGCAAAGAGGCAAAGGGTGGGCCGACACCATATTAAACCCTGTGGATTAAGAATGGGATGTAACCCAAGTTCATAAATGTGTGACGGCAGATGAGTGAATACTTTTGGCAGTATAGTTTTATATATACACATAACTAATTTTACCAATGTTTTTGTTGCAGTAGCTGATTTCTGCTATGCTGCACTGCTGGTACAATTTAAATGCAATGAAGCAAACCTTTCCTATTAGTTGATTAGTATAAAAATGAAGAATAAATGTTTGTGAGGCACACAGAATGGTTTACCTGTAATGATCTTGGAGGAAGAGTTGCAGACGCCATTACCGCTGTCATTTCCCGACGGTTGTGGAGGCGGTGGCATGCTGGGACGGGGCTTGGGTCTTGGAGCTGGCCTCGAGGGGCGAGGGAGAGATCCAAAGTGGCTGGAAGAGAGTGGGTTGGAGTGCGGGCCATCGTGAGGCGGAGTGTCAGGAGGGGTGGGACTGCTAGGGGGAGAGTGCTCCAACTCTCCCTGGGCCTGGTGGGGCGCAGGCGGCTGCGGGGGTGGATGGTTCGGAGCTTGGATTAGGGCGTCTTTGCTGTGGTGACGACGGGGTGTGATGGGTGGGTGCTGTGGGGAACCGGGTGCTTGGGTGTTACTGAGCTGAGAGGCAAATGGGCTGGCCTGTTTGGGTGGAGCTGGGGCTTGCTTCTTGGTGCCTTCAGAGGGAAAACACACTTTTTAGATCTTATTTATGATATCACCAATATTAAAGACTAGAATAGGAGATTAAGATTTTCTCACCTCTGCGGACCATGTGTGGACTGGGCCCCCTAGAACCTCCCTGCGGGGTTCCTACAGCAAGGTGAACTGACCCATTCCTCTGCGGAGGCGGGGTGGACATATGCTCACGGGCCGGGCTGTGAAAACACCACAGTTCCAAGTGTTAACTCGTTTACGTGTCACGTGGCCTTAACGTTCAAGGATCATGTGCAGCACCGGTGCTCATGCATAAAACAAACTGCACCTCTCCATTCAAAGAATAATTATAATTGATTACGGTTATTATAGGAAGAATGACTCAAAAGGAGCAATAAAGATAAGTAGAAGGCGCAGGGTGCAAAAAATCATAAGAGAACTTCATTCAACAAACGGAACAAGTGTTCAGTAATGAGTTGCATGCAAACAAAAAAAAAAAAGTCTTCAAAGCTTCAAAGTTGTTAAAGAACCAGACAGACGAGCAGACAGGAAGGAAGAACAGCTTGTCTTCAAAAATAGAATCAAAGTTCTGTTGATCACCACAAACAGAGGGCAGGGTGAAAGATGTGCAAAGCATAACAATGTTTTCATTTATTTCCATTTATTAATTAATGAAGCAGATTTAACACTTGCAGACAATTAATAGACATTTTTACTCATGATTTTTTTTTTTTTTTTTTTGTGACTTCCAGTAAGTCAAATTAATCAAAGACATGGCAAACAAAGGGTGGCGAGCTCCAGATTGGATGATTGGCTGCGGTGGAGTACCGGTGCTACCTCAGCTCACTCCTTACCTGCTCTCCTCTGTGCTGAGCTGGGTTACAACCTGATGTTGCACTGTGGCTACCTGGACCCCACCACCCAGACCACCACCACCACCACTACCAGCAACACTCAGGCCAGGCTGCTCAGCCTCTGAAGGAGGAGGAGGATGGGGTTCAAGCTGTGTAGGAGTCCCGGGTTCCAGAGGGGGTAATGGGGGTTGGAAGGTGGGTGAGGTTAGTTGTGACTGCTTTCTATTTAAGACGTTGGTTCTGCGAGGAGCGGGCTCCGGCTGTTTGTTAACAGGGCTAGGGAGGGGGGAGAGGGGAGAGTGTTCAGGAGGGCAAACCACAGGCCATCAGACAAGAAGTGAAGGAGCGAGAGACCCAGACAGAAATAAAAAAGAAAAATAGCGAGAGCAGTGAGAGATGTTGCGATGTCGAGACAGAAAGAGACACCACTTCCTGAGTGGAACGAAACCAGTTCAGAAAGAAGAACCCAAAGAGGACACAAAACCACATGACAGTGACCTTTAAAATAGAACAACTTTGAACTGCAACAATAATGCAGCGACAGGAGGAGAAAAAAAAAAAAAGATGCCACACCATACAAACAAAATGCAAGCCCACGCAAAACATAAAACCAGCAACCTACAGTGCAACCTAAGCTTTAATTGGAAATTAAGGAGATAACACAAAGAGTACACAACAGTAACACAAGAGAAATAAAACTTGAGACAAAATGGATTCCCAACATTATTCAAACGGGTTTGTGTTTCATAAACGTTATGGACCCTCAGGAAAATATAACTGATTAGCTTATGATAAAAATGACCGAAACACAACAAATGTAGTGCACAAATCACAAGAAACATCATTCCCCTTATTTCACTTATTAGTAACTGGATTCACGGGAGCTACGTTAGACTGCGGCACAGCCTTGAAGTCTGGACTGGGCAGATCTTCAGTGGGTGTTTCTGTGACTGTGATGGACTCATCGGCCACGACATAAAGGGCCGACACCGCCGGGCCCCTCGACTCCTGCCTGCTCAGTGTCTTGGGACGGGACGGGAGGGTGAGAGGCAGGCTGAGGTTGGGACGAGACAGGTACCTGTCTTTACGAGGGGTGTGACTGTCCCCATCCTGCCCCATGCTGCCGGGGCGTTTCCTGTCCAGGCTGGGTTCGGGGTCTGGAGTGGGCGGATGGCTGGGCAAGGAGAACATGCCTGACACGTTGAAGTCCACCTCTGCAGGATAGAAGCACATTGAGCAAACCCTGAAGATTAAAATATATCTAATGCTTGCAAGAAGCCTGCATACAAAAGATGCACATAGCCTCTGTGACGTCACACACTGGCCATTTTCCACTTGGAGCCAGGAGTTATATTTTGAGAAGGTGGTATGCCGATGATGATGATGATGACCTATAATCAGCTGACACTAGTAATCTTTGTAAGCTAGCTCTAGACTGTACAGGTGTATAACATGTACAGATACCAGCTAATAAGTGCTAACGCAAATACAAATAAAACACTACAATTTAACTCAGTAAAATTGGAGCAAAGACACCTTCAACAGGCACAATAATTCTCAAAGCAATAAAGTGCTCAGAGCTCCACCATGCTAAGGAAAATCCCACTGAGCCGCGAGCATGGCTGCAGACTCTTAGCCGTGCTGGTTCATCTGGAATCAAACTGTTTTAGCCACTATTCATTCATTCATTC
The DNA here is from genome assembly GCA_034780415.1 of Cichlasoma orientale. Classification (NCBI taxonomy): domain Eukaryota; kingdom Metazoa; phylum Chordata; class Actinopteri; order Cichliformes; family Cichlidae; genus Cichlasoma; species Cichlasoma orientale. The sequence continues at coordinate 714,560 of JAVDPK010002783.1, read as the reverse complement.
ACTGAATTCCAACAGTTCTCAAAGTGCCCACTGTGACCCCACAGAGGAGGAGCGTGAGCTTTAATGTTGTTCAAGTGTTGAGTGCCGGCAAACAGCACAAATGAAAAATGAAAATGTATGCAAAGAATACGGCCAGATTACTTCACTGCACAAGTTCAGGAACAAGCATGTCAAACAGCACGCAGGGTAAACTGCCAGTGCTGAATTTTTCTGTACGTATGTTTTCTGTTCCACTGAATGTGACCTCTTTTCTTTTTTTTTTAAGACAAAACAAATATTACTGCAAATACAACAAAGATGTTTCACCTTCAGGGAAGAACCAGTCAGCATGCTGGATAATAGGCTCAATGATGGCAACTACATGTACAGATGTAGCTGCAGCCATCTCTGCCAGAGTCCTGAGTGAAACCACAGAAACAGAGAGAAGGACGGGAGGAAGGTCAGTGAATGGAACAGAGCAGAGCGAGAACGCACTTCGCAGCGTACAAGATTCTCACCCCTCTGTCTTCGACCACAGCAGGTTGGGCCCCAGGACTATCGCAATGTTGCTGGGAGTCATTTTATTAACATCGCTATCCTGAGCCAGTTTAGCCAAGAACTTTACCAGATACCTGCAACGGAGACGCTAACTGCATAAAAAAAATATCCAGAGCACATGAACAGTATCATGTCCTAAAGAAATCCAAAAAATCCAGCAAAGACCTGAAAGAGTACCTGAAGTTGGCTTTGTGAGCCTTTGGCAAATGATCACATGTCACCCACAAGGCCTGAAGTCTTTTGTCAGGGTCTGAGACACTGAAACATAAACTTTACTGAAAACTGACTTCAGATGAATTTAAGGTTTATCAGCACTGCACAAGTGTTTTACAGGACAGTAAAAGTCACGTGTGTGTCTGCAGTGTCTTACTTGGAGGCCTGTATCCACTCATCGTACAGGCTAAACGTCATTAGAGGTTCAGGAAGTTCCCTGAGGTAGGACTTCAGAGCTCCTGTGTATCAAAAAAAAAATGGCATGAGACAAAGATCTGGAGCAGATGTTTTCACTTTTTGCGGATTTGTAGAAGAAGCCGTACCAGCCACGGCATGGGGATCAGAGTAGAAGTCCTCGAGCTGCGAGGTGGAGCAGTCCAGCGCTGCTTTTAGCTTTTTCAGTTTTGAAGCTCCAGCAGCTATTCTAAAGAGACCCTGGAAAGAAAATGAGAGACCAAGTTCACAGGCGTACCTAGTTACAAAAGACTGATTTCTGTCCTAAAATTAAAGAAGTGAGTCTGGGTTGGTAACAGAAAAGGAGAAGTAATGCATGCTTAAGAGTATCGTGTACTGAGTGTCTGCGAAAGTAAAGAGGAATTCTTCTGTTACCAACAGAGATGTGACTCTTTCAGGATGAGCACCAGACAGATACGGAGCAGAAGAGGTTTGTTTCCATTTAGAAACGTCTTGAATCATACTTCATGGGGAGTCTAGTGATACTGTTACATTTAAAGAGTGCAACGGGGAACACACTAATGGGTAACAGATGCCTGCTCACACACACACACAGTTTTTTAATCCCACAGGACAAAGACTGGCTAACCTCAAGTTGGCTGCAGATGTTTCCAGACTTCACATGCCATCATTTCTAAAAAGCAGTCCACATGACCCACATCTCCTTCCAGCTCAAACACAGAGGTGGTTTATGGGTTTCATCCAAATTCTGGTCAATTAACCCTCAACTTTGCCCTATTTAAGCAAAGTCTCCCAGTTCCTTCTGCCATCTCTCCATCCGTACCTCCTCCTTCATGCCGGTCTCCAGTAGCATCATCACGCAGGCCTCAATCGGCAAAGCAATCTCACGGTTGGTCCTTTTCAGATGCTCCTCCAGCGCCGTGCCAAATGCCGGCTTCTCCATCCAGGTGTCTAGGTGAGAGGAGCATCATCAATATTCTGCCCTGGCACTTGTTTCAGTAACTGTCTGCAGTTCATTTCATGGCTGTCAGCAATTCTTTTACAGCAGCAGCTATATCCTTTATTTAGCCTTTTTAAATGAACTCTTTCCAGTTATATTTGTGTGATCGATCCTTTCGTGTTGCTCTGCTGTCACGCGCGTGAAAATCGTTTGTGTTTTGTGTCATGTTTCACCTTGCTGTAGCTGGATAGTTGGTATAACTGCCTCCAGAGCTGCCAGAGACCTCCTATGGTAATCTGCCTGGGTCTCTAATAACTTTTATACAGACACAAACACACACACACACAAAATCACATCCACGAATCCTCTACAAATGTCAACATGGTATTCAGTCCTCACGCGTCACCTAGTAATTCTGTCATAGCGGAACGCACCACATTTACATTTGCATCAACAGTAAACTGAGGCGCGCTCACCATCACATAATAGCGTGCATATTCTCCCTCTTTGGAAGCAAAGTTGTACAAATCCGCAGCGAGCTGGTCCTGTAGGAAATGAAGGGGAAAATTTTTTTACATATATGGCAAACACCGGCAAACTCTTCATGAAGACACGGGTATGACAAAGCTATGACCTTTAATTACTCGGCTCTAATAATGTGCATAGCATGAGTGTCCTGATCCATTCCCCTTATAAAGCCCTCTTTGTTCAGCCAGTTCATTAAATATGATCCTAACCTTATGCAGCAACCCTGGCTGGAATGCACATGCCTCCACTAAATTCTCTCTGTACAACGTACTTGAACCGCAGTGACCGCTAAAGTATTGCACCATCAAACGGCACCACTGTAAATCATTTTTTTAGTAGTAAATCTCAAGACTCTGCGTGGACAGAAGGATTCAACACAAACCCTACCTTGCATATTTCTACTTTATTGAGCGCTTCGTCCATCTCGTCTTTGAGCGAGTCAACTTTAGCTGCCACGGTTTGATTGGTGGACTTAGTCGCCTGTAACCACCTGCAGAACAAGTTATTCTTTGAGACACTCAGACGTGTTTATGGAAACATTCGGGGGGAAAAAAAAGGAACCAAATGTACCTCGTTTTAGCCGAGTCATAATCGAGAACCAGCTTTGCGAGCTGCTTTCTCTGTTTTAGTATGTTGGGAATTTCTACCTGTGACAGAAACAAGAGGAACCATGAGAGAACCATGAGAGCAGCATGACTACACACGCACTGTAACGCCATAATCAGCACTTAGGGCAATTTTCCTGTGAGAACTGAGACGATTTTAAGCAGAAAGAATGACAATCAACACAAAACAATGCAAAAGGGTATTGTTGGATTTGGCCCAAACACAAAGCACAGCTTAACATTTCAGTTGCTAGGACTTTGTTTTAAAATATAGTGCATGATTTAAAAGGGATTTAAAGAACAATAAAAAGACAACGGATCAACGCAAGCACGAGAAAAAAGCGACGCTTTACGTGTTTTTACCTCTGCCAGCTGGTTGAGAGGATCCAGAATTTCTTTCTCCATCTGCATTTCATGCTGCAGCAGTTCAGTGGCTAACTTGCCCTCAGCCTCCCCACACACGTCCATCATTTTGCTGATCCATGCACAGAGGAATATATGCAAATGTGCCAGTTATCGCTACTTTTCCCTCACAGAGAGTAAAACATTTGTGCAGAGACTTCCTGTTAGATCCCATGCTCTTATCTGATGACTAAATTTGCCTACTTAAATGTTATATTTTACACTTAAATGATGCTGAAAATGGTCTTTTGACGGTAACTCACCCAATCAAGCTCTCTTCCCGGAGCTGACCACCTCCCTCCTGCATGGTCTGGGACAGCGCCGTCAGGGGCAGCTTTTTCTGCAAGGAAAAAAAAAAGCTCAATCTCACTTCACTGACAGGTTTTCTTTTCTGATTTATATTTGACTCAAATTTGGTGCAGAAACACCAAAGAGAGACCCCCAGTGATCATCCTATAAGAGAGCGATTCTCAAACTTTTTCTGGCATGTCCCACTTCAGAAGCAGGAAAACAAAAGACGCACAAATTCCAGTTTGTGTTGCACATCAATCCAGGAATACAGGGCTAAAATAATTTTTAATAATTTTTTTAATTACCATGTGCTCTTGGGTTATCTGTTAATGTCACAGTGCCTGCAGGAGCGCCAAACAATGCGCCATGAAGATGATTTCATTGAGAAACTAATCAAAGTACAACAATATAACAGGAATTCCTTCAGAGTTATGTCACTTTTATTGGCCATTTGGGCCGAGTCTGCTAAACAGAGATAGCGCAGCTGGCAGGAGGCCAGCGCTGAATATTCCTCCCCCGATTCTTTGTCATATCTACGTGTTGCATAAGAAAAGCACAAGCTAGCAGGGCCCTGGTTCATACTGACTGTCACAGATGAGCTATATGCAAAATATGGCACGCTGCTGACATGATGCGATGATGAAATACACTTGTGATATGTCGGTTCAAAGTTCAGCAGCTAAATGACTAAAATAAATAAATCTATTTTTGCTTACATGTCTCTTCTCTGTGTCTGTGCCCAGCTGAGCTTGCAGACAGCACACCAGCCTCTTGTGCGTGTTGTGGGACGCCAAACGGACCTGCTCCAGCCGCCTCTCGATCTGCGAGTGCACATGTACATAAAACAAAAAGAAAAAAAAAACAGCAACGTTATTAAATCAGAGCAAGCAAAGCAGGTCTACCGTGGAAGAGTTCAGCTAACTGATTTAAACCAGGACGAAGGAAATGGACCATTTAAGCTTCCTGTTCAGCACAAACAACACAAGTGAGAGCCACAAATCAAAACACAGATGCTTCACTCGCACACATTTGCCTCTACATTTTTCCCACCCTGCCTGTGTTATTGAAATGTGACGGCGGCTGCAGCCGCTGTTTGTCCGGTTCTGTTATGCGGCTCTGACAGCCAGATGGAAGGAATCAGTGTCAATAGCAGGTCTTTGCTGAGAACAGGGAAGAGAGAGGAAGAGATACTATCGCAGAAAACAGATGCATCAGTATGACTGCGGGACTGATATACTGGTTATACAACACGAGCAGGTATTAAATGGAAATTCCCAGTGGTGTCTTCACCTCGTATTACCACAGGCCCCTGCAGCATGCTATACTTTTTCAGCTTGACCCAACAGTTTCATTTTAAAAAAGGATAGCGTCCACTCCGGCTTGAGAACGACTTGCTGCCCCAAGTTGAGGAGTTTATGTATCTCTGGGTCTTCTTCCAGAGTGAGGGGAGATGGACAGACGGATTGGTGCAACGCCAGATAAAATTTATTATTATTATATATGATTATTGATTTGTAAAACTAGTCTCAGTCTCAATGTATGATCACCAGTGTGGAATTTTAAATGACTTAACATTAGATAATTGGGGCAATAATTCTGCTGTAATAATTCACCAAATAACTTGCAAGCAATTTGCCGTAAACTGATAAACAGCAGTTGCAGAAATAATTGAGACACAATGAGTTCGCCAAGAGGAAACGAACTCTGTGATCTCCGCTGTCAGACTGTCCCCAAATGCACCACCAGTGAGAGTTTCAGGCCCCTCTATGACAGTGTGACACTAACTGAACTCTGATGAGTCTCAAGTTCCCATCAAGCTCCAGACTCCTCCAGATGTGGGTTTGAAAAGTCAGCCAACTACAGCAGACTCTGTAAATGATCAGCAGCTATGTGAAGAGCACAAAAATTATAGTTAATCTGCTGACATCAGTGTGGTCAAACTGTAGAAGTTAACAGCTTAATGTCCTTTAGCAGATAAAGTGTGTCCAATATTTCAAAACAAAAACAAAAATACAGCAGTTTTTAATACAGTTAAAAGATTTATGAAACCACAAACTCAAGTCGCTTGCAATCTTTTCAGAGTCTGATACATGCTGATCTTTCACCCAACTAGCTGCTCGCCATAAGTATCCACTTCCTCTTCCTGTTTCAGTATAAACATTAGCTACACTGTTACATCTGAGAGCTCCTCATTTGCTGTCTGATCCCATCTTCTTCTTCCTTTACTTTCATCCTCACAAATTCGCCGTTCTCTTCACACTGTTCACATGCTCGCACGGCTTTACTCCACCCTCTCCCTTTACTCTCCTCCTCCTTTCCTGCAGCTGTTGCAGCATGCCAAACCACAGCTGGACTTGGCTTCCTCGCCTGGATCCAATTGATTCGCTGACTATTCAGCTGATCCCCAGTTCAATTGGATCCAGACTTCCAATAATGTGGCCAAAAAGGAAAAGAGGCCTGAGTGACTGCAGAGCGGGCGGTACGGTGGACTGAACAGACTTGATAATCGCAGTACTAGTCTTAATAGAAGAGTGTTTATTCTTTTTTTTTTTGTGAGTGCACACCAAAGGAAACTCAGGACGATTACTGATACAAACCATGTATTAAACACCCCCCCCCCCCCCCACAAAAATCCCTCTCCAACTTCTCTTTCTCTTGATCAGAACTGAGAGAGAACACGAGAACAGAGGCTGTGACTCCCCAGAGTACCGAGCAGGCATCAAAGCCAGCAGATATGATATTTATTAACTCAGACACAGCATGAAATGGATGGAGGTGAGCAGTGAATTGACTCGCACAGGAAGCAGGAAGAGAAGGCAGGTCAAAGACGTTTCAATAACATGCCGAAAATCTCGGCCGCTGAGGTTGGGATTGCGGGAATTGCGAAGTTGAGTTAAACGTGCCGGTATTTTCTCGTGTTTAACAAAATAAGGAAAGACGTCATTTTTTAACTACACACTATTTTTTTTTTTGCTAAAAAGAACGTGACGACACCTTCAGAGAAGAGTTTCCATGCGAGCCTCTGGTTTTGACAACCGAGTTTCTAAAAAATGAGATGGTCATCTCTTTGACGCAGATGTAATGGTAACACAGTAGAGACACGAGCAGGGTGGAACCCTGTTAAAATAATAAATGGTGTAATAAAGAAATGTAATAATCATCAGCCTTAAGTTAGTCTCAGAACTGAAGCTGCAGGATTTAGTTTGCTCACAGGAGGAGGCGTGTCCTCGGGGAGATCCTCCATTAAAGAAACAAAGAGAGAGAAATACCCCGACCAACTCAAGTCAAAGAGTTCGAAGAGTAGGAAAAAAATTCAAATAAAACAGGAACACTCCCTGATCATAGGCAGAGACAAGCCCACACATTCTGACAATTAATAGGACTGAGACAACCCCCCCCCCCACCCCCCACCCAGCAATGAAAACAGAATAGAGCAAGCTGACAACCTCTGACCTTCCACAACAAAAAACATGGAACGTTTAGTGAGTCACACAGGATACAGTTATGTTTTCTGGATTGGAGCCGCTCCAGCCGGCTGAATGGCTGCTTAACTGCCGGCTGGCAGGTGACTCTGTGGCTGAACTCGTTGGCAGGCCCGTTTACTGTCCGACCCGCTGATGACTGAGCAGAAATGAGATTTTAATGCAAAAAAACAATCCAAAGGGTCACGTTTGACTGAAAGGAATGGTGTCACTTTTTTTTTTTTTTTTGAAAAATACACTAGTAAAGAAGTTATGTGAGAAAAAAGCCAATACTTTTGTGTCTGTCCATTAAATACGAAACCAGTAACTGATTTGCTTAAATTAGACTGGAAACAGGAGAAAGCGGCAAGACAAGTTTCCTCCAGCACGTCCCCGTCGGTCACGATACGGGAATACTGGTGGCAAAAAAATTCATCTTCCGCCTACATAATCTTTTTTAGGCAGAAGATGTCAGAAAGTACAATATATAACTACAGAAAGTGATGTACAGGACTGTGTACGCGGTGACCGAAGGGGTTAAAGCTTCCCATGAAAATAAAGGAGTTGTTTTGCCTCACCGGCTGCTTCACTGGAAGACACTTGCTTGTCACATATTATCAGTTACCAGTCCATCACACCCTCCATTCCCCCCCCTCAAGTACTTAGACATGGGCTCAGCTCTAGTGTGAGATCAGGCAGGCAGGGATACAATCCAGTCCGACAGCCTCCTCGACTCTCCCACTGACGCAGGACGTGTCCAAACAAGATAAATGCCTTAGCCAATGCAAACGACTATGGAAAAATGGAAAAGACTGGAAGTCATATAGAGTCAAATTTCAATTTGGATTTCTCACAGAGGGCGGTCCTAGAAGAGTGTGGGGAGGGGGGGGGGATTATTCTCTCTCTGCTCATGTTTGGAAAGAGTGAAAAAAAAAAACTTTTCCAGGCAGTGTGATTAAATTACAATGCTGATACTGATTCACTGCTCTGTGAATCAGCAACAAATCTGAAAATGGACTCTCCGCTTTATATTTTGTGCGTGTGTGTGTGCGTGTGTGTGTGTGTGTGTGTGTGTGTGTGTGTGTTATTTGCAAAAAGCACAGATTCTGACATGCATTTTCCACTATGCTTGTTGCCTGACAATCACATTCCTCACTGAGGGCCGGAGCTTAAGGAATGCCTAACGCAGCAGAAAGCTCCTGTCATTCAGCACCAAAGACGAGCAAAGAATGGTGCGGGAAGGGTTGGGCCAGCTTACGCTGGATACTTATGGCGGGGCAAAGACACAAGCAGCTTGAATGTCTTAAATGCAACAAAACAGGTGTTTATGCATATTTTTAGACAAACTGGTTTTCCCTGGGAGACAAGAGGGCTGCGTTCCTGCACCTTTGGGTTGGGGAAAGGGTCATGAATGTCATTTGCACTGGAATCACTGGGTGGGATGCTGAAGGGTACCCCACCTGGGGACTCACTGGTCCTGCTGGGACACTTCAACACTCGGGTGATAAAAGGAGCTGAGCTGAAAAGCGATCACCACCTGGTGATGAGCTGGATCAGGGGAGGGGATGATGCTGGACAGGCCGGCCTTGGATAAGCAGGAGAAGATGGATGGCTGGATATTTGATATCTGTCTTGCACACTACTGTATGTAGATGGGGTTCATAGTTCAACTGCTATGTGTCATAAAACTGACAGTGTGGGGGTTGTTGAGTTTTTTTCCTTCACTCCTTCATCTTTACTTTCTTCCACAAAAGTTCCTTTCTTCTCTGAACACGAACTATTCCTCCCAGTTTGTCATATTTATTCACACCGTTCTCCTAACAGTGATCTCACAGCTTCACTAGCCAGAGCTTTCCCCTCCCCCTCCACCACACAACACAACAGTGCACATCAAGAATAATTTCAAGATAACGGAGGACCGCCAGAGCTCGCCTTGAGTGGAAAGCCATAAGGCACTTGTGCCGTGCCAAACCCTTGAGCTGGCTAGGCAGTGCCGAACTAAGGACTAACCAGTAAAGTTTTAATGGCAGCAGTTGTACTGAGACTGCAGAGACTTGGCATCAACAAGCCAAGGCATGATTGCTTTAACAGAGCTTTTGAGGGGAACTTGTTAAGTCCGCTGATAACTTCCGTATTTAATTCTTCCAGAAAACGAGATCTAAACGAGCTGTTTTTACATGCAGACACATTAATTTAAAATAAGCTGCAGCTAGACTAGGACATAATAGAACAGGACATAACACCCTTCATAGGTGACAGACTCAGTAACAGTTTAAACATATTTTGCCATGTCTTACAGGCAAAACCATAGCTGCTAGAGGTGCAACGATACAATCAGCCCTGTAATTTACTGCAAGTCTGGCAAAAACTGTGACATATAAAGTTCTTTACTTATTCAACGTACAGGGAGAATAAATAGGTGTAGAACCCTGCAACATTCAAAGTACAAGTTCAAAGTACAATACAGAGAAAACCCCAACAATCATAGATGACTCGCCTATAAGCAAGCACTTGGCAACAGTGAGAAGGAAAAACTCCCTTTTAACAGGAAGAAACCTCCAACAGAACCTCAGGGAGGGGCAGCCATCAGCCACGACCGGCTGGGGGCGAGGCAAGGGAGCTGGAATAGAGCTAGAGATTAATAATAACTAAAGATTTTGCCTTCAGAATGGCCTTCAGTCTTCATGGCATAGATTCAACAAGGTGCCGGAAACATTCCTCAGAGATTTCGGTCCATAGTGACGCGATAGCATCACACAGTTTCTGCACATTTGAGCTCTGGTGACTGTGGAGCCTATTTGAGTACAGTGAACTCATTGTCATGTTCAAGAAAGCAGTTTGAGATGATTTGAGCTTTGTGACATGGTGCGTTATTCCGCTGTGGTCATAAAGGAATGGACAAGGTCAGCAACAATACTCAGGTATGCTAAGTGTGCCAAGAAAAGAACCCCCCCACACACACCATTACACCAGCAGCAGCAGCAGCAGCAGAACGGTCTGCAAGGCAGAATGGGTTCATGCTTTCATGTTTATACCAAATTCTGACCCTCCCATCTGAAGATCACAGCAGAAATAGAAACTCATCAGAGCAGGCAACATGTTTCCACTCATACGACCTGTAGCCTCACTTTCCTGTTCTTAGCTGACAGGAGTGGCACTCAGTGTGGTCTTCTGCTGCTGTAGCCCGTCTTCTTCAAAGTTCAACATGTTTGTGAAATACTCAGAGCAGCCCGTCTGTTATCTTCAAAGTCATTTAAATCACCAAACTTCCCCATTCTGATGCTCGTTCTGAACATGTTTCAGTGATTTCGCCTGTTATGCATTATTATAGGTGCACAAATCAAATAGGGACTCTGCCCCCAACTTCATAAATACTGATGAGATGTTAAAACTCTAACAGAAGTGCTTGAGATATCTTTGAATCAAATGGTAATATTTGGAGTGGCTACTAATTTCTAAAAATAAAAATGATTGTCTCTCATTGCTAAATGACCATAAAATGACACCCACACAAATTCACTGGATTTGAGCTCTAATGCTTTTTTTCAACTACAGAAACTTAGATCTGTCTGTGTAGGCTCTCAGTCATCCAAGTCATTGTAGCCTCTGGAGCCTGAAAAAAAGGCACCTGGACTTCTTTAAGTTTCAGACGTTTCACTTCTCATCTGAAGGGCTTTGGGTGAGAGAGTGGAACGTCTTCAAGAAACTTAAAGAAGTCCAGTTGCCTTTTTTTCAAGCTCCAGAGAAACTTAGATCCACTTTCAGGGACCTAATGGCAAATTTTATAAGGCTTGGCGGCCATTCATCTCACACATCATGAACTGAAAACACTCAGCCATGCGTCATTCTGAGGGTGATTGTGTATATGTGCATAGACTTGAGTGTTGCTGAAATGTGCAGCTGGCAGCAGTCTATAGGTCTCTTAAACCACAGATGTGTGGCAAAACTTTTTATTTAATTTCCCTGTTTTCTCTCTCTTCCCCAGTTATCTCCATTAACGCTAATATTATGCACATTTTATTTGTGCATAAATATATTCATCAACCACTACTGGTTTTTTTTATTATTAATTTGCCTTCTTCTGCGCTCCTGCGGCAGCTGTTTAGCTTGTTTCCCACCCACTAGACTGCCAGATGACATTTTTTCAGATAAAACCTATTAGAAATAAAGTGCCTTTAAACAAAAGATAATATTTACCTGCAGGAGGTCATCGCTCAGGACCTCAGTTTTTTCAGCCCTGTGAAGAGAAACACAAAGGCCCGCGGTCAACGACTGATAACAAACAGAACACACACCTGTCCTACAGCAATACAGGTGAGACACAAAAAGCCTGCACAACAAGGTTATTATTGGATTTTACGACCATTCAGGATGCTTTCATGTTGTCTCAGGCTTATGCGTAGAAAAACAGTGGCACCTCCTTCACATGGTGTCAATGCAGGCATTTTATTTGAAGTAACCTGACTGACCTGTTACTAGCTAGTTATTAGCTGTGGTCTGTTTTTTATCTCCAGAATGTTTTGGTGAAATATGACAGCAGTGATGTTGGCGTTATGTGTACTTGTGCTTATTTATGTATAGTGCCAATTATTGCTTTTTGTTTACCACTGTTGATTGCCAAATAGTCTCTGGGACTCTGCAGCTAATAAGACCGTCAAAGTTGAGCAGTTTCTCCAACACAACCAGTCTGCAGTTTGCACTGTGTGTAGTAAGCCTGCAGTAAGTCAGCAGAATAAGCTATAAATTGTTGTCATAATATATTTATTGGGTACCATTTGTACACCCAGCCGATTGTGGCAGATTGCTGCAACTCCCTGAGCCCGGTTCTGCTGGAGGTTTCTTCCTGTTAAAAAGGGAGATTTTCCTTCCCACTGTTGCCAAGCGCTTGCTTATAGGGTGTTGTGTGATTGTTACCTTACAATATAAAGCATCTTGATGGGACTGTTGTTGTGATTTGGTGCTATATAAATAAAACTGAATTGACTTTGTACAAACGTGCTCAACATTGATGCATAAATGTCACGCTGAACCTCCTCCCTGTCCAAAAAACAAAACAAAAAAAAACTTTCTGAGGTTTCATCTCCACTGTGTTTGTTATGACAACATGTAGAGGTGTGTTTTTCCCTATGGAGGGAGGTGGATGTTGCCAGGTGGCCTGTTGATGCCTGAAACACACCAAACACATGCTGCATTGTTGCAGAGTCTGCAGAAAATCTTACGGCACAACATTTCTCCAAAACTTCTAGGAAATGTTGACAGAAAGCCAAACCTCTCGAACATCAGCGACTGCTCTTCAGCTGTTTGTTTCACATCTCGCTGAGCTAACAAATCCATCGACACACAGATATTATGTCTTCATGGCACAAATCTCTGAAGGCCTGTCCCCACCCTCTAACAGCACAGACCCACGCACACGGTAGATTTATATCTTGCAGGGGATCAATTAATCCTCTCACATGCAAGAGTTATTACCCAATCCTGACACGAGACACAATAGTAAGATCTTCATGTTACACCCTCAAAATGCAGCGCAGGCTTACTTCACTCATGCCTGAAATGCTCTCACAGTTAAGTGAAAATGTTTTTGGTGGCTGGCTGCTGTCTTTAGCTCAGATCACGATTAAAATATATTTTAACACAGGTGGTCAAAAATTCAAGCTGGCAGCAGGTTGTTAAACCTTTGCAACACTTAAAATTAATGGGAATTTTTTTTTAATGATTCTGAAGACAAATTTTACTGCTGATTTGGTGCTCAGTACTCCATAAAAGTACTATATAGTCAGACTTATTTGTAAGTTGTTCCTGGTTAAATAAAGGTTTAAAAGAAAAAAGAAGCTCTAGAATGAAGCTGTGTGAGTGAATGTGGTCAGCAAGTCCAGAAAAGTGCTTGATAAATTCCACTCCACTTATCATTTAATTAAATACATCTGAGCTCTGGACCCCTTGATTAGATCACCTGTGTGCACTTGTCAAAGCACCCTACTGGGGACCAGTTTGAATTTTAAACCAGTGGAGTGAGGACATTTTGGAAAAGTGGGGGACCTTTGGCCAATCCTCACTTTTTCTCATCTCTTTAAAGGCCTGCTTGAGAGTTCAGACCTGGTTTTAGGGTTACCATTATGTTAAGGTTTGAATGAGGGATCCACGCAAATGTGTGCGTTTTTGCCAATTTCTTCTGGATCTCCAGCATCACATGTCCAAACATAGAAGAAACTGATTTAAAATAGAATATAAACAAATGGATTCAAATCAATCACTCTAATGTATTAAGAATGCAGACAGAGACAGAAAACAATCCATTTATTTACCTGGTTTGTAATGTATTAGATCTACAGCCAGAATACCTCCGCACTGATCCATACGATCGCATTACACATTAGGCTTTATTGACTTTGTCTCCGAAGGAAAAAGCTACATGAGCAATCTTTAGATTCCTATCAATACGGTATTAGCATTGATTGGAGTGGAGTGCAGCTTGGCTCTAGCCAGCAGCTATTGTTCTGAAAACAGGCTGCTAGAGCCCGACCTTGAGAAAAAAAAAAAACACGTTACAGCAAGCTGAAGAAGAGCTGTAGCTATAAAACATGCACCTGTAGGAAAACTGACCAAACACACACACAATCGAAATTCTTAAAACCTGCTCATAATGATGGAACATGTGTTTTACTGACTCCGTTTTAGTACAGGGCACCGTGTAAGCGCCAGAGGAATGGACGAATCCGTAAACACTGCTACGCTATTATCTTCTACCACAATGCAACTGAATTGAACTGCTTCCTCTTATTAATCACATGTAAATCAATCTGGCTTCCTCTTTTATAAAAACATGACTTTGTAGCTGCTTGTCACCCCAGCCCCCCCCCCCCATCCCTCCACTGTCAACAGACACAGAAATGCTTACTCCACAAAAACCCTTCTGTGTGCCCGGCCCTTCCTGGGCCAAACAGAAAACCACAAATCATCACAAACTCTCACAGGGGGGGGGACACACACACACACGCACACACAGATTTACTGCTTTATGAAACAGATGTTCACAGCCAGCATAAATTCTGTTCTGTCAAACTACATTTGATACATTTGTTAGCAGGATAACCTTTTTTTTTTCCAAGCTCACGACAGAGATCTCATCTAAACCTTTAGAACCTTACTTTATGCTTTATTACGTGTGACCACGTGTAACATAAAGACTGGGGTAAACATTTAACTTTAATTTGCCCTGAGTGATTGCTTGCTGTGATTAATTTTTTAAATGTATTTTCAAGCTCCCACCCACTCTTACTTAAGCTGTGGAATAAATGTTAACCCCCCCAAACACACACACACACCAGTAATCCAGAGTGGGTGTGTGCTAGCAAGCTGTTTTGCCTTTCAGTAAGCAAGCTGTCATTCTGCTCAGTTGAGTTTTACTGCTCTTACACAACATGTAGACCAACATATGCAAGGAATCCAAGGCCAGCGCCTGCAGGGTGTTAATGGAAACTAATAACCAGCAGACTGATTAATTAATACAGTAATAAGTGGAGACTGAATCAGAGAGACAGGAAGGAGGATGGTATGGGTAGTTTGCCCTATCAAACACATATCAGTGCAATGCAATGAGCAAACAAAATGAATCTGCTTTTTTATTATTATTATTTATTATAGCCTATATTTAAATGGCTCCATCCCTCACATTGGCGCACCTTTATTAAATTGCTTTTGCTGTTTTATTGTATGCGGTTTGCATGTTTTGATTAGATCATATGCATCCCAAGCGGGACTTCATTGTGCAGGAGAGCTAGCTGTCAATGGGTTTCCCCGTTTAAATAAAGACAGCATAATTTCATTGGTGCTTAGTGGCCTACATTTGAGCCATTAATTAATTAATTCATTAAAGGCAGCAGCTGTGATGATAATAGTGACAGCAATGATATTTGTAGCCATTAATCTAATGAAGCTACTTAATGCTACTAAAGACACATTTAAACAGACAATTCAGGTATTTTGTTTTGTCACGTCACCGTGACAGTCGCATCCTTTTAAACCACATCTGGAACATCTACTTTCCAAACTCCTCGTATTGCTATAAATTCTCCAGGTTTTTATTACACAAAATCGTGGCCAGCCCTTTCGCCACCGCCCACAATAAGCAGCCAGATGACAATTGGAAGGCATAAATTATAAGCGCTGGACGAACACAATACTGTATGACATCACTTTGCAACAATGCGTGTAGTTAACTTAAAACGCCTACCTTCCAACAGTCTGGTTGGCAAGTTGCTTCATGCGATTAAACTGCTTCTTCATGTTGCAAGTCTTGTCAGCTTCTTCCTACAAGTCCGTAAAAGTTTGCGGCGCCAACGAGCGCTGTCGATCATGCACCAAAAAAAGAAAAGGAAAAAAAAGTTGCGCTACGTCGCAGCCATTGTGCCACAAAGAGCTGCACTCTGACCGCTTTTAGTTACAACAACTGAACAGTTTTCGTGATTGAGCCCAGTGGCATTGGCCGTTACTATTAAACGCCGGAGACGCGCAGGAAGAAAAAGAAATCAGCAGAAAGTGCGTCGGAAGACCTTCAGGATCCCCATTGCCAACAATGTCAGAGCTCCTGTTAGGCTGACTGGTTTCTTTACTACCACTGTGATAGGAAGGAGGAAGTGCTTTTACTTCCCGGACTGTAAGCCGCATGGGCCCATGGTGA
Source organism: Cichlasoma orientale (assembly GCA_034780415.1). NCBI lineage: Eukaryota > Metazoa > Chordata > Actinopteri > Cichliformes > Cichlidae > Cichlasoma > Cichlasoma orientale. Next base: position 698,705 of record JAVDPK010002783.1, on the reverse strand, counting down.
CATGTGATACCTTAACAAGAAAAAAAAAAAAAGGGACTCGGCTTTGGTCAAGGCAAAGTCACATGCTTTAAAGTGGGAATAAAACCTTCAAAATAAACATCGCGGCGATTTTTAAAGTTCTGAGAAATGGCAAATCGGAGAGACATGACAAAAATTAGAACCATGAAGTGTTACAAAAAAGACAAGGGGTGTTTGTGACGCACGTGAATTAAGAATTCATCAACAAAAGAACAAAGAATAAAGAAAGACAAAGAAATGAACACTGCTTCTGCGTCAATCAGTGTCACTTCGGAGTTGGATCGATGTCTGAGCGGTTCTGAGTCACCGCCACAGTCTTCCAGAGTTATCTGCTGCCACCTTGTGGCTGTTGCTGCTGTATCGTGGAAAGGGTGTTATTCCGTTTTCCCTGCTATAATGAATTTAGTTAATAGTCTAATATAGACTTCACTGCCTGGATATGGAGGATTTTTAAATTTTGATGTGGTGAGATCTGTATGAAGAAAGGGCGAAGTGATTTTTTTTCTGCCGGTCAAGGCCGTTTGAATTCTCCTGGGTAAAATCTTGTTACACCATTTGAGCTACATGTACTCTACTTTGAATATACACTATGTATAAATGCATTCGCTCGTCTGCCTTCACACGCATATGAACAGCTTAATCCGCAGGGTTTAATATGATGCCGGCCCATCCTTTGCAGCTATAACAGTTTCAACTCTTCTGGGAAGGCTTTCCACAAGGTTTAGGAGTGTTTATGGGAATTTTTTAATCATTCTACCAGAAACACATTTGTGAGGTCAGACACTGATGAGAAGGCCTGGCTCCGCTCTAATTCAGCCCAAAGGTGTTCTATCAGGTTGAGGTCAGGACTCTGTGCAGGCCAGTCAAGTTCTTCCACACCAGACTCACTCATCCATGTCTTTATGGACCTGCTTTGTGCACTGGTGTGCAGTCATGTTGGAACAGGAAGGGGCCATCCC
>JAVDPK010002783.1:669632-689731 GCA_034780415.1 Cichlasoma orientale | reverse complement strand
ACGTGCATGTATAGAGTCAGGCCAATGTCCCCACGTATCCGGAAAAACGAGTACACACACACACACACACACACACAGCACTTAACACACTCTCCCTCTCTTTGTCAGGCTCTAATTAGGACTGATCCAGTTGTTGGGGACTGCCGGCCTCTGCAGCTCTTTGTCTTTGCTCTGTATAGAGACAATCGGTTTGAAGGCCCCCGGCCATCTGTTAACATCGGTGCGCTTTTCTGCACCGTAATTCATTCACTCCCGGAGAGTGTTCGGGGGTGTGTTATTCAGCTTTTACTGGAGTTCTTAAGTTGCCTTTTGCATCTTACAGCCTGCAGTTTAATTCAAAGTAAACAGCATAAAAATGTTGTTTGCTGTGCTATAAAATTGTTAATACGCCTGTTATAGTTCCTGAGGGCGGCGAGTGTGTGTGTTTCATTTCAAATCACCGACTGCATCAAGGGGAACCGAATCTGTATCATGAAGTAACTTTAGAGGCAGCCCAACCATAAACAGAAAAAACAGACAAAGGAAGAGAAAATGTATTCTTTCTGAACTTGAGCTTCATCTAGTGGCGAGATGATGCACCGCGCGGTCTCCCCACATCTGGAAGGCTTCTTCTGCAAAACGCACCGACTGCAGGAGCAGGCTGTCCCTCTAATACTGCAGCTGAGCACAACGCGGACTGCGTCACTGAGCTGTCGTCGACGATTAATCCACTGAGGAGGGTTTCTGAATTTTAACCTGCGGGGTCTTTGTGTAAACGTGGGTTGGCACCCCTTTAAGGTCCAGCTAGTGGCGACATCTTGTGGACGTATGCGGAACATGAGGGTGGAGGCTCATCTGAGGGCTGGTGCTTTGTGAAGGTTTGTGGAAAACGTCCTGAGAATAGGGGGTTTTTGACAGTGAGTAGATACCAGTCACAGGGGCAGTCCCGTCAGATGTTGGCTCAGCTGCTAGAGAAGCCACACGGATGGAAGAATATAATCACATCTGGCACTGCAAGCTTCACAATACGCTTGGTAGCGACTACTGCCAGTTTAAGGCGGTTTATAATACGCTTTCGTAATTGTGACGTTTTTTTCTCTTTAAAAAAAAAAATTCTAGAAATGTTTGCCTCACTTCCATTTCCCACTTGGATATTATCCTGTATGCATCTTCAGTTCAACATAAAATGACCGTTAAAGAGCTTAAAAAAAAAAAAAGAGAACAGAAAAAACTAGACGGAGTCAATTTACAGGATGGTCAGATCGGGTCATGTGTCACAGAGAGACAAAGCTAAGTGAAATGAATGGAGGCTTTGTGTATGACACAAGTGGCCTTTTACAGTGCAGGGCGGATCCTACAGCAGGCCCAACGAACCAAGGTGGCGCGTGTCATTAATACAATGAAAAGATAAAAATAAAAGTCTGCACGATCTCAAACCAAACCATCATTTTAAAAACACAATTTGACGCATTTTGTATACATTTTTTAAGGACATTTGTTCATTACTCATCTTCGGTCAGGGCACGGGGTCACCGTCTGTGGTCGGTTCTGCAGGCTGAACGTCCCAAACCACAAAGCACTCAAACTAACAGTTACGGAAAGTAATCCTGTTAGTTACAGATTTTTGTTATTTGCTGCTTTTTTTGATGGAATTAATTAAAACTGTTAATACGAACTCATCCCGCCACTCGCTGACTGGAGCTTTAAGGCCTTTAGAGTCGCTCTGTGTGCAAAACATGAAAAAGGTCTCAAATACAGCGGCAATAAAGAAAGAACAAGATTAATAACTTTTTAGTTTTGTTATTTAAAGCTCCACAGTTCAGTTTTCACTCTCCAGAGATTTATTCCCACGCCTTGAATCGTTTTTTTTTTTTTGTTTGTTTGTTTTTTGTTTTTGAAGAAGAAGAAGCAGGAATTTAAATAAATGTAAAAAAAAAAATCTAATGAAATCCAGGATTCCACTGTGAGGTCAGGCCTCCATTCTATGAAGTGAAATAACTCACTCCACAGCACTGCAGAGCACAGCACTGTTAAGCTAAAGCCTAACAAAATTTAAAATCTACATTTTATTTTTTAAATGACAACAATCATATTTTTTCTGCTGCCCCTCTTTTCCATCTCCACGCAGGTCCGTGCTTATAATGACTCTATCATAATTTTAACAGGTTTATTAAACATTTTAAGATCAGGACTTAAGACTTGACGCAAAATGTACAAAAGCGAGAAAAATATTTTTCTGAAGAGACTTCTAAATATGAAGCTGTGCATTTCCTCTTTGTCAAAAATTAGAAAATGTGATGCATTTTATTTACATGATTTGGTGCAATCTCGCGTTCACAAATCGTTCCCAATAATTAATATGGGCAAATTAATAAAACAATTATAATAACCTCCGAGCTTAATTAAACTCGCTTTGGTGTTTTGGTAAACAAAGCCAAAGCGCCGCGAAGAAGGGTGCAAATCTAAAAGTAGAAATTTGGGATGCATTCCATTCGAACTTCATCATAACTAAAGCAAAAAACAAATGTCAGTCAGTGGAGGTCCAGCTGATAATCGTATTTGGAATCACTGTAAGTATGTTCCAGCTGAATGAATTTTAGTGAGCAAAGCCTGTGGTCAGATGACGCTGTTTGTACTTGCACAGCTTCTGTAAACATTGCAAAAATAGCCAGAGTGGGTGGATGTGGACAATCACAACAGTGGCGCAAAAACGGCAACGGCACTCCTTAAACTTCACTTGGATTTTAATTTTTTATCAGCAGCGTATTAAATATTGGTATGTACATGTTTGAAAGTTACATAGAAAAAATATAGTATTACAGTAGGCCTATTTGTTAGTAGCTTGTTACACAATTACCTCCTTGGCATATATTAGCCTCCTCTGATCTACATGAAATACTCATCTTTTATCTTTGAAGAAGCCTTTGTCTGTGCTGCTCTCTCTGACGGTGACTGTCAAGAAGTTCAAGGTGACATCAGTCACGGTCACAGTGTCCAGGCTGGCGAAACAGGGGGTCCAAGATGAGGCTGGGTGCTCGTGGATGGAATCGATCTGTGAAGAAGTGACAGCAGCTTGTTCCCGGGGCAGAGCGTACTCCTTCAGCTGATCGTGGGCTGCGTGCTGCTTCAGCTTGCTGGGCCGGGGGATCACGCTCACACACTGAGTCCTGTGCCTCCCCTGATCACTGCCGCGCATATCCGAGGCCAGTGCGCAAGAGTAAGACAAGCCCGCGCCTCCCAAATGTCTCTGCTCGCTGTTGGATTTGGGTGTTATCCTGGTCTCCTCCTGAAACCTCTTGGTCAGCTGCATGAGGCAGTGATCTGATGTCTCCCCGTGATGATGGGGGGGTCGGCTGTGGTGAGACATGGGCTCCCTCATTAACTTGCTACGTTTGGCGTCTGGCTCTGCCGAGCTGCTCCCATCATCTTTATCAAAATGCATGTGCAGTTTCGGTTTGCGCCCTCTCTTTTTGGGGAACCGCTGGGACTCTTGGACCGTCAGAGGAGCTGGTGGAGTTGGTCTGGGCCTCCTCTCCGACTCTGGCGGCCGAATGTGGACACTTTCCCCTCTGTTGACCGCGCTCGGAGGGAAGATTGTGGGAACCACGGCGCGTAAACCCTCCCGGGCCCTCGGTGTTATGACAGGCTCAGGGATGGGATAGGAAACCTGGATCCCTCTGGGAGCCTCTCTTCTAAATTCATACGTCTTTTCTTTGGCTTTGGCTTTGGCCTGAGGAAAGAGCCATAACATTTATGAGGAGAGGTTTCCCAGAAATGAAAATCTGAAGTCTCTTGAGCAAATGTAAAGTTTAAGAGAGGCCTAATCCTGAAGTTTCTTTGATTTAAAAGGAATGCAGGGCTATGAGAATGAAAATAATACAGATACGTAACTGTTGATATTATGTATAATTAACGCTTAAATCATATAAGTTATTTGCTCACCATCTAGCCAGAATCCCTTGGAAAAAAATATTTTTTGAGATCTTTTTGGTTAACCAGCGTTTCTAAATGAACTGGAAGCACACCACAATAGTTTCACAATTTATAGGAGTGTGCGCGCCAAATCACTGAAATGATTCATTCTGTATTCATTCATTCTGTCATTCTGCTAAGCCACGCCTCGGAAAGACAAACGGGTCAAGAGAAACGATTAAAAGAGGATTCACTCACCTTTAAGAGAAATGTCTCAGGTTTGGGTCCCCTCTTTTTCGGCCCGAACATCTCCCTTTCTCGCTCCCTGAATAATAATAATATTAAAAAAAATGTTAAAAGAATCTTCACATCGCAATAATCAATTATTTCTCATGAAGCCAAGAATTCAATTGGAAGATCTAGTTTTAGAAACTGGTGCAAGATCACGACCATGGGGGTGAAGTTTAACCACCTCCCATTAGATTTTACAGGTGAGATTTTACATGTGAGTTAAATGAAAATCGAGAAAAGCATATATATATATATATATATACATACATATATATGTTTTGTAATTTTTATTTATTTATTTTAAACCAGGGGATCATACAGCTATTTAAAGTGTCTCTGCTGAAACTTTCCTGCCAGGAAGGGGAGACTTACTGATGAAAATAAAGACTAAATGACTTTTTTGAAGTGACATTTTGAGATGCAAAATGCGCGGTGCCAGCCCGTTCCTGCAGAGAGAGGCCTACTCGCTGCGCTGTCAAACCCTCACCTCTCTTCGAAGGCAGAGAAGAGACGTGCATCCAGAATGTTTTCCTCCGGCTCCCAAGTGCTGTACCTACATCACAACAACCGAGAGGAGAGGTGGTTGGCGACATATAATGAAATGATGACTTGTCAACGCGCGCGATCACGCGCTCGTAATACTTTTATCAAAGAAATCTTGCTGCTTGCGCTGCAATTACAGACTACGTAGCGGACAGTGACGCATGGTGAACTCAGCCATTGCTAAAGCTAGTGTGGACTTCAACACATCCCAGCGGGCTGAAACCGAGACATGTTCAGCACCTGCCAGGTGCACACAAGCCACCGGACACGCAGCACACTGCACCGCTGTACACGGAGCGCGTGAAATGTATAAAAACATCCACAAAGCAGAGTAACGACACACTGTGAGGTGGTGCAGTTGTGCGAGCGGCCAGGATGGAGCGCTGTCCTTCGCAGCTTCGGCTATTATACTCACTTCTGAGACCAGCCCTTCCATTTTACGAGATATTCCCAACGACCCTGCAAAACAGACCCGTAATAGATTCAGGTTATCAAATGACTACATGTCGGCACTGCACAAACACATGTTTGCGTAACAGACGTAGAGACACAGCCTGTGGGTGAAAAAGCAGCGAATACCCGTCTGATTCGCCGTTTAATGATGGACTCGGCTGCGAAGACGCTCTCACCAACAGCCGAGAGCTCCATGGTTCACCATGCACCTCGTTTATTTCTGTATTTTTTATTATTTTTGGCTTCCCCTCGTCCTCTTCGGGTTGTTTAATTCCGCACATCCCATAATACGCAATCTGAAGAGGACGTCATCACGTCTTTTTCTGTTGCCAGGCGCCGCGGTCGGTAGGACGGATCGTGGCGGAGCACATTGGCTCAGTTGTTGCTACGTGCTCCGGATTTCTGAGTGAAGGGGAGGAGTCCTCTGCTCTGGCTGCTGTACAGGAATGTCTGGCACAGTGGAGTAAGCAAAGTCAGAGGCTCTCGGAGCGGGTCTACTGACCCTCGAGGTCCCCGAGGGGGGGGTTCAAAGAGCCCCCCCACGGCCAGGAAAAAATGTTTAATTTCACTGGAATAAAAATGAAACGCAAAGAAAGACAGAAGAGAGTGACTAGTTTGTTTAATAAAAGATCACATCCTTTAAAATAGTCCAATACATGTGTAAAAAAAATCATTAAATATAAGCCTATAAAATTTAGAAACATGGAGCATTCAGAGCTAAAATAAATAAATAAAAAATAATAATGATATCAAAATGCAAAATGTACGAAGTGAAACTGTCCCAAGCTTGGGTTCAGTAACCCTCAGGACCTATAGATCATAATTATTTGTTTTAAATAACTTTCTTATTATAAAACCACAATTTTGTGTAAGATGCAAGTATTTTCGTGTTCACATGCTGAATCTCAAAAGGGGTTCCTCGAGCTGCCCGTGCATGGTTTTATCACGCGCAACTGAACTTGTGCGCTTTATGGTTAAATTACGACTCGTGTCTGTCCTTGAAACACTTTCTCTGTCTGTGTCCATGATTCAGCCAGCAGCGCTCCAAAAATGACTCAGATTACACAATTAGGATAAAAGAAATAAATGTTTACAAAAATACATGTTTTTTTTTAATTGCCGGTTTTTACGATGATTCCACGAGCTACCTGCATATATATTTTTGTTACATAAGCAGAAGAGACATCTCTGGCGCACAAAATGCAAAACGAAGTCGCTTTGTTTTAATTTACTATTAATCGCAAGAGTCATGGAAACGATTGTTGCAAGAAGAACTAAATTTATACGAAGAGCAAATTTACGCTTTAATTTTAAGGTCGTGACTCCAAAGTAGGCACAAGTCGGAAGCGTCATGCTAGACTTTATTCTGGGAAGCTGTGAGAGAAAACAACTTGTCGACTTCTAATCCTCCAGCAGCTTTTACATTTTTGTGGGGGAAAATGGTTCAAAGTGACACTTAATTGGGTACAAGACCTGATGAAGGCTGCTTTGGCAAAATAGTAAGTAAAGTACATTTATTTATAAAGTGTATTTCAAGATACAAATCACACGATCCTTCACATCCAGTAAAACCAACAAAACAAAAAGCATGCGACCAGGTGTAAAATGACACTATTGGACATAAGAAATTTAAAAAAAAAAAAGAACAGAAAGAATAAACTGTTACTCAATCCCAGTTTAAAAAGATGAGTCTTAATGAGCGCACAAATCGTGGACTGGAGGGCAGAGAGTCCCTCAGTGTCCCACTCTGTCACCTTTAGTTTATTTATTTATTTTTAGTTTTGGGGATGGATGAGACGCCCCGAGAGTCTTTTGAATCTCTCCAAAAACTGACACAGGGCTAAATTTCTTTTTTTTTTTTAAGTTATGTGAATTAGCGCACGCAAACTCTTGAGAATAACTGTATTTGTAATTTAAAAAAAAAAGGTTTGAGGAATGCGTCACATTTCTCATTTAATGTAAAATTTTTGTTTCAAACTTGGTCTTCCTTTCTTCTTGGACAGATCAGCACTTTATTTATTTTTTAATTTATTTTGATTAATTAGTGAACATAAATATTTTTTTTAGTTATTACAGCAATGAAAAAAATAGTAGAAATTGCTGGAATAATTATTATTATTATTATTTTTATTTCTCGAATATATTTAATAATTTTTAATGTTATTGTAACAGTCTGATTATTGATTACTGGGGGCAGAACTGTGCTTTCCATTGTTCTTTTCTGTGGGCCACAGGTGCAGATTTTCATCAGCTCTTCGTTAAAGTAATGCATGAAAATAAAATAATAATAATAATAATGCATTTAGCCTTCCCTTACACTTGTGATTTTATTCTTTAGCAGTCCTTATCACGAGTGAAACTCTCAGGCCGTTCACGCCAGTCTTTCTGCTGTCAGTCAAACAGGTTTCCAGTTTTTAAATGGAATCAGTTCATCAATTCATTTAGGGTCGCTTTAAACAGCAAAACATGGACTCAGTACTAAAAATGCACAACTTTCGTTTCAAATTTCTTCGACTATTTGCATCCTGAAGTTTGTCTGTTAACATGACAAACAGGCAAAGCTGCAACAACCTGTACAGGCCTGTAAGAGTTTATGCGCTGAATAAACAAAGCAAGTCTCTGCGTGAACTATTTACACTAAAACCTTCAAGTTTATGTCGCGTCTGTCTGTCTGCACGCAGCTCATCTGGTTTGAGTGACATTTTTTGGCCACTATGGCGATTTTTTATTTTATTTTTTTAAGTCTTTGCTTCTTCCACAGGAGCCCAGTGAAAGGTGAAGATGTTTCAGAAATGATGGGTGTCATTTGATACTAATTAACTACGGAATTTTAAGATGATTTGAAAAAGAATATATATATATATTGCCTGTGAATGCAAATTCTCCATTTTTTTTCTTGATCTGTGCTCATCATTATGTTAAGCAAACCCCATAAATTTCGGACACATATGCACCTCTAACAGCACCTTGAGTGACACCCATGGAAACAGAAGGAAACAGGCGGACAGCCGTTTAATTCATTTAAATTATTTATGCGCTTAATCACATGTTGGAACCCACTGAATGAAATTAAACCCAACATTTGGAAGGGGGCACCCGGGCTGCTCTGAGGAGAGGCGCAGCAGCAATTTGACCGTCTTTATTCTCGACCATGTGAAAGATCATGAACGATAGGCTGATAAACTTGCTGCTCTCTGTCTGTTTAAAATTTCCCCGCAGCGCAGCAGACAAAGGCGGGCCCGCCGCGGACAAAAGATGCGTTGTGGCTGCCGTCGAAATATGAACCACCATTTTGATAGTCATAGCCTGTAGACCGACATTTCCTGTCGGTACTAGAATGGCTGTAGCCTGCAACGGTTTGTACAGAGACAGAAAGCGGACTGGTGCGTGCTGAGAGGAGGCAGCCGCACATACACAGTCCTGCTGCCTGTGCGGTTCTCCATATTTGGCTGTAAGTCGGTGAAAAGTGAGTGTGCAGGAGCCGCAATGGCGACAGCCGTACATGAATAAACAGAGCTGGCTCTGTGAGAACATTATTGGCTCTCTGGTTTCTGGGCAACTGCTGCACGCAGCTCGCTCTTCACTGTCCTACTTACACCGGGCGACATTTTCTGCTCAAGGTGGCTGCTCAGACATAAAAAAAAAAAAAAAAACCGCAAGCGAGAAGATGTGAAGCCGTGTGGCTTTGACCTGCAGCATAGGCAGACTTGAGCGCATGTTTTGAATTAGAAAGCATTACCCAGAGCAGCAGCGCGCAGGCACGGCTCCATGTCTCATTTGTCACCATAAGTCTGTAAGGTTTTTAGGTTAGATTCATTTGTGTCTTAATTGCTCTTTGAAAGGAATTAACTCTCCCCGGCAAAGCCGGGGAAGGTCCAATAAGGCGGTTGTTGTGGACTTTGAAGATGAAATAAAAAGAGAAAATGAAGAGAACAGCCCAGCTTCTCGATTCATTAAGGGATCTTCTATTTTTATCCTTGAATATTTCTGTCGTTTCTGAGATACCGCAGGCCGCCAGCGGTCCACGCACAGGGATTTAAATTAGAGAAGCGATCCTGCTGCGAGGCTGCACTGCCGAGATGAAACCAACACTGTGCACTCTGCTGCTGCTGCTGCTGCTGCTGGGTACGATGATAAAGGGGGTATGTGAAACATCACACTTGGTCTATAAATATGTCCCCCTGCTAAAACATGTTTCAGTTTCCTATAGCTGCTGATGTATGGCTGCCTCACAGGTTCAAAGCCACGGAAGGCCCATAGAGAGCCTCGCGCGCAGAGGGGCGTTTCAAAAGCTGTATGAAGTTATATAAACTAGCATCAACTAAGCTTCAGCACTTTGAAAACGCACCAGGTCACGCATGTCTTTGCTGGCCGGTTTCAGTCGACCCCCAGAGGGCCTGTTAGGATTAATCGACCATTTGAGATTTCAGGAGTTCACAGTCCAGCCATCAAACTGGCTCCTAATGCATTCCCAGTTCTTCTATTAATATATTCTTCCCCCAAAAAAATGAACTCATAATCTACTGCCAGCTATAGCTGAATTTCGGGTTGATTAACTCCTTATTTTAGGTCTATTTAAGGAGACATTTCCAAAACGAAATCTCAAAGAAGGAGAGGAATATGGTCCGCTTTAGACAATTTCGATAGAGGTCGAGGGGGGAGTTCCGTTTGGAGTGGGGGCAGGCTAATTCCTGTGAAAATGCTGCTCAGTGGCAACAAATTAGCGCCTCATTAAATGCGTCGGGTGGTGTCCCGCTCTGGTTCCTTTAACCTTCCACTGATTGGTCTTTATGATTTTAAAATGGATTTCTTTACTGTTGAGGTTGATTTGATGCTCTGAAGACCAAGAAACGGATGGAGGTAAAGACTGAATGTAAACTGGCAACAATGTCGAGATTTACAGGCGAGCAAAGAAGATTTGTTCTCCCCAGAATAGCAGAAAGCGACGGAAAACGTTTCACTTTGCTCCGGACGATCTTTTAATTGAACTGGACAAGAAGATGTTAATTATTAAAGTAATTAAAGGGCTTCAAACGAGTCCTTCGTTAACAACAGAGCACTAATGTGGTGCTTTCTTCAGGTCTTGTCTTATTTCCTTATATGGCTGCTGGCTGAGTTTAGTCAGATGTCACTGACGGGCAATGACTTAACTAAAAAAGAACGACACCTCACTCATTTGTTCCTTTAATCAGTTTGTAATCCTCTTATGACAGAATACTTGTTCCTGTGTACGGTTTCAGACCTGACTCCAGGCTATACGGGCCTTCACTGGGCTTCATAAAGACTGGAAGAGGCCCAGGACGTTTCAGTGTGTCAAGAAAGGTCAGTATTTATTATCATTCACAAAAGTTGAACTTTGCACGTGTATCAGTGGTGCTCTGCATGCACGCCCCCGTCTGTGTGAGTGTGGACTTGTCCTTCTAAATTTTACTGTATGATGACAACGCAGGGAAAATTGCTGTGTCATTGTGACGCAGGGCCCACAAACCTCAACAACTGGAGACTGGAAATACAACATGCTGGAAATGCCATAAAGCCTCCAAGCAGACACACTATTTAAAATGTCTTGTTATTAACGCCCTTTCCTTTTACTTTGTGCTGGACAGCACATAAACACTGGCTCAAATACCCTCTGTGAAGGCTTTCTTCTTGATACAATCTAAGCATTGCATAACAGCCTTCCCTCGGCTATGTTTTATGTTTACATTCCTGCTCGGGATCAAGCTGCTATAGAAAAATAATGCATGGCTAAGGTTTTAATAATACGAGTGACCGGTGCAGTTATGCAATACAGAGGGCCCTTTGTGCAGGGTCATTTGTGATTATGCAACATGATCTGTTTTCCTATTTTTGCTTCACAAGCAAGTTAGTGTTCCTAACGTTTAACGCTCCCTTCTTTCTCTGCGTGAGCCAGAAGGCGTCAGACAAACTGCAGGGCGAGAGCAGGAACTGGAACTCTAAAGTGCAGCTACGACACGCTGGCCCATAAAATGAAGCCGGTTCAAAGTATAAACTCGCAGCGTTCCCGGTTTGCCCCGCAGAAGATATCAATACCACACATCAGAGGTCAAATCTCTTTCTTTATTGTGAAACATACCAGTCAATAAGCTGTGCCAACAACAGTAAGTCAGCCAACTCCAGGTATAACGTACTTTATAACAATCATTTTGACTTTGAAATGAGTGCGAGAAGGAATGAAGAGAACAAAGTGAAAGGAAGAAAAGAAGAAGTAGCAAACGGACTCAAAATCATCCAAAAAAAGGGTGAAACTCTTCAACGGACTCGTACAGCTTCTGACGCAGCAAACATCTCGGAACTGCTTTTGAACAACGTGTTAAAACGTCAATAAATATGCACTCTTCATTTTTTCATCATTATAGCATTTTAGCATTCTCACTGGCTTTGCATTAAATGTGCGTAGAAGGCCGTTTCGACTCAAATGTAGGGTACATCCAACAGCTTTGATATTTGAATTCTCAGCAGCATAGTCAAAACAGCTTTGCACTCACTGGATTGCATGTAACAGCATACAAAGTCAATCTCCTAACTCACATTTAATCTCTGTAGCATACTCACTCATGACCCTGGCAGCTTTTTTTTTTTTTTTGTACAACAAATAGTGCTCACGTGTACTCTTCAGATCATAGGATGAGCTTTGAAAGCAAAATGAGATGACTGGTGTAAATCAGTGTGACATTAAAGCCTTCTAGCATAAGTAGCAGTGTTTTAAACTCCAGCAATATGTCAGCAATAAATCACAATGGAATTATGGGGGGGAAAAAAATCATCTTAACGGGGAAGACGCGTTTGATAAATGACACCATTTTCTTAATGTGCAACTGGCCTTTAAAAAAAAAAATCTGCGTTATATTTATTTCTTCCCTAAAATGTTTCTTAAGTGGGAAACGTGCAGGTATATCAGCAGATCAGGCTGCAACAGCAGACCCGCCGACGGCCTCGCTGCGCTCGGTGACGAGACAGTTGTGTGTCTCTCACAGTTGTCGCTGTGTCTGCACAGTCCTCAGAAGCACCCGCTTTTCAAATTTGCTAATCATAATCTTTAAAACAAGCCGCTAACAAAACATGCCAATTCAGTCTGAGGGTATTTGAATAGGATTTAAAAAAGAAAAAGAAAAAGAGAGACGAGCTGTTTCCCCACTAGTAATGACACAAGCAAAGGTGTGAAAATGGAATTAAGTGCTTTCAATTTGATCTTCGATCAGGATATACTCAACAACCTCCTCTCCACCTTCTGTCAGGACCAAAATAAGAGATATTGTTAATACAAAATCTGTATAAACCTTCATACATCTTGGGTTATAAGTTTGGTACAGGTATGAAACAACAGCAAAAGTTTAGCTCCGTATGACAAATTAACTTTTTTTTTTTTCATTTTTTGGGGTGGAATAGTTCCACCTGAATGGTAGTCGCTCAAATCCTCGAGGGCACTTTCTTGGCTACAACATCACAGAGAGGAGTTACAGTATAAAACATTATAAGAAACATATTGAATTTCCGTGATAAATTATAAATTTCCATATATACAAAATTCCGATGTTTTTACATATGCACATATGAACAGGATCATCCAGTTGGTCAGTGGCAGTCCCATTTTGTAAGTAGTTTCTTAGAAAGAAACATATTCCTTGAAGGTTACAGTGAGACTGTTTGTTGTGATGTCAGTGATGATGATATTTCCCATAAAAGGGGAGGCTGTTTTAACAGGTGCTTCTTTAGATCCCTCCGTGGATACCTGCGAGTCCTCTGTCACAGGAGGTGCATCCTTGACAGCGGGCTCAGGCTCCGGCTGTGGTTCTGCTTCAGCCTGCTTCTTAGTCTTTGGGCAGCTGAGGTCCATCGGCTCCTCTTGGCTGCCCAAATCCTCATACGTACATACACTGCTGTGGCGTGGGCCGCTGCAGTGGAGGTCCATTGGTTTATCCTGAGGTGGTGTGAGCACAGCGCTGGGCACACTGAAGCTCCTCGAACTCAGGTAGATTTTGGATCCGCTCCTGTCCTCCACGGGATCTGAGAGCTTTCTCTTGCGGTCACTGGGGAAAGAAGGGATCCGGATGTGGTCGACAGCTGTTGGAGTTGGGATGCTGGTGTCCACGGCCCACGAAGTCGGAGGAGAGCTCGCGGTCAGCTGTAAGGGTAAATCGTCCGGCAAATCAGCCTGACCCCGAGCCACTTCGGTGTTGTACTCCTCTGCTGTGCTCGGTGAAGGTTTGGAGAAATGCCTGTCTTTTGGGGAACACTTTATAGGATGCTCTGCTACAGAGAGGGAACTTCCATTGCAAATCTCTTTGGGGACACCGTTCTCCAAGTGCTTCTCCAATTTGGTTCCATGTGCTGGATTGTTTTCTGACACTTTGATGTTTTGGGGTTTGTCTTCTCTCGATGATTCCCCGTGTTTACCCTTTGCTCCATGAACCTTGTTACTGTCCATATATTTGCTCATGACAATAACAATGCGTCCATTCTTGTTTTTATTCTTGATTATCTTCATTTTGCTGCTAACAGCACTTGGCAGGGTCGCATCTTTAGGATTGGGTTTAAGGGCGTGTTCGCTCTCCGCCTCTTTAACAGCTGGTTTCCTCACTTCCACGGCCAGCTCTTTGACTTTGCTCAGGCAGCCCGTGTCTTTGTCACGGACCCACTTCTGCTGCAGGGCCAGAGGTAAGTTCCAGCCTGGATTTGCAGGTTTACTGGCTGCTTCCTGAACTTTAACCACCTCTTTGAGCCTAGAAGCCTGCGCATCATACATACTTGGGTCAGGCTCATAGTGATGGTGCTTCTTGCTGTTTAGCTGATAGATGAACTTCTTCTTGCTGTTGGCCATCTGGTCACCAGGGACCTCCTGGCTGCTGGGCTGGTACTGATGGTGCTTCTTGCTGTTCAGTTGGTACTGCTGAGGCTGGGAGCGCTGCTGCACCGGAATAGGATCAGACTTCAGGTTGGCTTCTGCATCCTGAGATGTTTGTTCCAGACCAGTAGGAATACTTGATCTTCGGGCAAACGAGGACACCTTAAAAGAACAGATGAGACTCAATTCAGACATTTATATAAAGTTTACACTCAATTCCACAATACAGTAACAAACCAAAGAAAAGGGATTGAAATTCTAGGACCACTTAAAGTAATCCTGTCATAGAATGAGGCTAAAATTAAAGCTCTTAACCAGAGAATGATTTAGGGTTAGGGTTAAGTAACATACTCACTTTATTATGGAATCTTTGTCTATTTGGCAATGCTAAAGGGGAAGTGGTTATAACAGCCAAAATGCATGTGCAAGATTTGTTTTGAGAAGTAAAACCAAGCAGTTTCTGAGTATTAGAAACTGCCTCACTAAACTGGTCCACCCAATTTGTTTTTGTTTTGTTTTTTTTGTATAGTGTCCTGAACTGAACTGAGTAAACTAAGATAGCATCATTATGACATTAGTCATAATAAAATCATATCATCAGACTCGTCAAATCTGTTTGTTCTTTTCTGGGTTGGGCAAAATAAACTGACATCTGCCGCTGGATCACCTAATATTAAAAAATGATCAAAACTATCAGGGATCAGAATAAACTATCCAACAAGGATTGAGCTCACTGCCACTCTCCCACCATCTCTCCACCCCCACCCCCTCTCCCGCGCAGGCTGACCTCACAGACGTCAGAGGAACGCTGCAGCCGAATGCTCAAGATGATTTGGATATGACCTCGGGTCAGCGAAGTGCCACCTGACATGTCACGCGTTATCCCCGACTGCCGGCCACGTGTGACTCTGGCAGGATGGTATGCCACTTAAGGAGCGACACTCCATAACAATCAGCTCCGAGTCTCTCAAAATATATAATCACGCTTGGCTCAGAACGCGGGCCTGCAAATGCCTGAGCTGAGGAAGTTAAAACAGAATGCTGCTTTGAACTGCATTTTTGTCTCGGAATAACAAATGGCAACATAAAAGAAAACATTCTGCTGGTGCAGATTTACTTGGTGCAAAAAAAGCCCTCAGGCATGAAGCCCGGTTTCAAAATGAGTGCGGACAGAAATTCAGCTGCACCGCCGCCTCCTCCCACGGAAAAAGAAATAAACACTGATCACAAGACAGCGGCTCTGACACACCTGACAGGATGCCTCCTGTTTAGGCCTTTGACAGTGAACTGTTTCTATAGAAACTGTGTTGTGATGACTCAGACATTACCTGGAACAGAAGTTTTGGTTTCGGTCCACGTTTTCGATATCCCATATTCTGCTCCTCCCTCTCTCTGTGAAAACAAAAGGATAATAATATAACACACCTGCCTGCCTCATGCATACAAAATACTTCATTTCCCAGAAATCTTTCTATACATTAAAATTACAGCAATAGAAAATTACAGGTTTGACATTCGAAGTATTCAAGGTTAAAAGTGGCATTTTGATTTAGAGGACTAATGAATGCCCACGTGTGACCCACTGCAAAGCATTATGGTCCTTATTTGCATAGCTCTCCATGGTAATCGGCCCATTCCTTATTCTCATTATCCTGAAGAAATTCAATTAAGGCTGCAGCAGGGAGAATCTCAAACATCCTCCCTCACACACCACACCCTTCCTCTTCTTACATTCAATCTCTAATTAGGGTCATGAGGTACAAATGAAAAGGGATAAATACTACATTGCGGAGTACATGTGGGATACACCCTAATGCCAGGCTTTGTGCAACACAACACCTACACTTTAAAAGTGCAGGGTGAATAGTATCAGACTAATAACAAACCTCTACTGGAGCTGTTTCTATTGAGGGAGGAGATGCAGACGTGTTTTTGTAGCTGCAGACCGGGGACAGGATGAAATATTGCTCCCTGATATAAACCTCTACTCATCACTTGGCTCATAAATAACAGCAGTGGGTGAAGGCCGGCTGTACACAGGCTTCACCAGGCATGAGTAAACCCAGCCTGTTGTTGCTACAGATGTACTATCAGAGCTGCCAGAAGACTGCCACAATAAACAGTCAACGTTGCTATAATGTGTATGATTTCAAAAGGCGTCTAACGGGGTGACCCCTATTCACAGAAGATTTGGCAATTACAGACTCCCTTGTCGAATCCCATCCCCCATCCACTGGGAGCAGAGAGGAATCCACACACACAGCGCAGAGGCAGCACTCCATGACCATCAGCACACAGCCCCACATACACACACACACACACACACACAGAACCAAGCAGGCGGGCAAAGCAGGCTGTGGGGGAATATGAGAGCAGTACACTGGAAACGTTGAAGAGCGCTGCGTGTCAATTAGCCTTTTCAGAAAAGCGAATTCCTTTCCCCAGCCATCATGTCTTTACCCAGTCCCATGAGCGGCCTGCTGGACTGCAGCGAGAGAAAAGATCTCAGAGGCCTCACGGGTCCAACAATCTAGACAAGATGCAGTTGTTTGTGCGCTGTAGGGCTACAATGTCAACAGCATTAGAATTAACTAGCATCTGCACCTCTGAGGTAGACGTGGGGCCATTCTTGATTGTTTTACAGGCCTCTGGGTAAACCCTGATTGATAGCAGGTTGTCGGCATATGCAAGCATACCCAAGGTCCAATATGAAGTTCATTTCATGTGTCAAAACTAGTGCTGAGAGGTTCTTCTAGTGGGTGGAGAACGCTAGGAAACCAGCCTGCAAAGCAAAGCAAAGCCGAGCCCTTTGGCAGACTAATGGTGAGGAGAATCCCATCAGGCAGCAGCGTGGCCTCCTCACATTAAAACCCACAACAAAGCTGCTGTGCTCGGGTCCTGAACACTAGTCACACTCTCCAGCTGCAGCTTATCCTCTGGCTCATGACTGCACAGCAAATTAACATGTAAATTATTATAGCACATGGGGTACACTGCCTTCTCCTTTTAGTAGTCCTCCATACATCTTGTGGCAAAGGCAGCTTCTTCTGTTTTCTCTGTGAAATTGGCCAACGGCCTGCAAACGGCCGGCAAAAACCCACATTCCCATAATTATGTTATTTTTTTTTTTTTTTAGGGGGGGGGTGAAAAAAATGAAGATCCTCATTCAGATCCGATCTGTCCATTACCACGATTGAGGAATTCTCACTATCATATCCCCAGTGTTTACCCCAGGGAGAAAAGGGGAGGGGGAGGGTGGGGGGTGGGTCAGTGCTAGAGTTACTGGCGCGCCCCTCCTCCCATGCCCTTATATGGCCATGGCTGCACTGGAGGCTGCGCGGCCTCGTCCGAAGTCCACATCTCTCTCACCTGAGTTGAAACGCGACGAGGAGACGCGGGTCAAGGATGTTTTCCTCTGGTTCCCATGTGTTGTATCTGCGGAGAGGAACACACAACTGTCAGAGCTTTTTTTCCCCCCTAACTGACAGGCGCACAGGGCTCAGCCTATGGCTGCCTCACTCACTTACCCACTCACTCACACACATTCCCACATCTTCACAAGTAACGTGCCGCCAGAAACGACAGGTGAAGCAGATCTCCAGTTTAATGTAAAACAGGATTTCTGTCTGTCTGTCTCTTTTAATCGAGATCGGAGGGGGGAAAACTGTTTAGTCGCAATCCCCGCTGCAGAATACCCACCACGAAGACGTCCACTGGCAGAGGGAAAAATGTCAAACTGAATGCGTCTGTGTGAGCTCTCCAAACGCTTCTTCCAGCACCAACATGCAGTCGGCCATTTTACCACCCCTGTCTCGTAAATTCGCTGGCAGAGCAGAAATAATTAAAACGGGATTACATGGCTGTGCCTACCCCCTTCCCTCGCATAAATTAGTGAAGGCATCCGCGGATACACTGAAACACATACCGACCGCGCTCTTCCAGCCTCCACACACACACACACACACACACACACACACACAAACCGCTGTGCGCGCTCGCCCTTCATGGTTTGCATTTTTAAGTAACAACACTTGATCTTGTGACACAGTGTTGAGATGCATCATTTCACTGCTCAATCCTTGTAAATGCATTTGAAGGCGTGCAGTGAGACTTACTTGGGAGACCAGCCTCGCCACTTGACCAGGTACTCTATCTTGCCCTGCGGTGGTGGAGAAGGAGAACATTTTACTGAGGCTCACATTAAAGCGCGACAGTTCATCGCCAGCGATTTCATCGCGCTTTCACGAACGCGCTTCGTCTCTGTTACCTTTCGAAAGCGCTTCTTTTCGATGCCCTCCACCGCAAAGACATGCTCTCCGGCGGCAGGGAGGTCCATTCTCGGCTCAATCCGATCGAAAGGGGACGGGGAATAGATGAAATGCTGGCTACGCACCGTCGATGTGCCCTCCGTTCGGTGCGTGCTTTGCGGGCTTGGTAGTTTTCCAGTTGTATCCAAATCCAACTGTATCCCCCCCCCACCTCTCTCCCCTCTCTCTCTCTCCCTCTCTCTTCTTTGCACACTCCACAGTCTTGGTATTGAGCGTACAGATATTCACAGTAGTGCGGTTGCGAGCAGCTCTATTCGTGCAATAGCCTCAGCTCGCTGTGTGACGTCAGGAGGGGAGGGGGAGGGGGAGGTGGGGACCTTGTAGAAAGGTTGGGGTTTTATCCCGAGCGTGCCGGACTGCAGGATGAATATTTGGAAATTCAAATCATTCACTACTTTACTATCACGGGACACGAGGATGAAATCCGGCCGTGCCGTTATAATGTTTTACTGTAAAATAAAGGTGGGGAAGCCCTTCTCCAAAAGCTGATGTAACACTCCCGAAACCTCAAATCACTTTGCATGACTTTTATTCAAGTGCATGTCGTGTACAGGTGTCGGTAAAAGCAGACTAGTTTGCATAAGCCGTGCTGCTGTTAACATAGGCGTGAAACGCCTACAGAAATAAGGTGATCTGTTTTCAGCAGCATCGAGCAGCTGTGCAGTACTGCATGTGATGGAGCTGAAAGTCCGTTTAGTCACCTGTCTCCTGCTGCGGGGCGACACTGAAAGGGTTTGCCCGGACACCTGTCTAACAGCGCACCACACAAAGGTGGTTCCTGGGCCTTAAGTGAGCGCCCAGTGTCACCGAAGTCTATGTAATCACCCTAAATCAGGCTGGCTGACTCACTCATTTAAAAAGTTCCCTTTTTTTTTTTTTAAATTTCCGATCCCCCTGAATCAGCGCACTTGTAGATGTGCACAGTGGAGCTTTCTAACGGCGCTGTGCAAATATAGGTCACAAACTCTGATAGTCAAACCAGGGCCACGTTACCTTTGGCTCAACCGCTCTTTATATGACACAGGAGAAAGGGCTGCTTGTGCAGCCTTTTACCCTACCTGTGACAACTTTCAAGCAGTAAACTCGTTCGCTCCCAGAGCACCTACTTTGCCCCCACCCTCCCCAAACCGCCACTATAGCCTGTTAATGGTTGAAATATTGGTTGTATCTACATAAAGACAATTTAAATCCAGCCACATAAACCACATCACCAGTGAGCGTGTATCCTGTGCTGTAAATGTCACCAACTCCAAGTCAACTGATTTATAGGGGCTTTATTAGAAACATGAGTCCCCGTGCGTCAAACAGTTTTTGTGCGTAAACTGTGATCGCGACAAATGGCAGTCACAGAAACGACAAATTTCGTTTGTATGCGACGCATAAAAAAATTAAAAAAAAAAAAGAGAGAAACGAACAAGCAAAAGCCGACGCTTTTCTTGCTTCAAAAAAAATTCAGCACCACAAGGGTTAAAATGAAGCCTCTAAGCAGAGCGGCAGCGGCCAGCCTATTAAATACAGGCACGATATATCTCTGCCCTGCCATATAAGGTAATGGAGAAAAAGCGCCGAAAAATCGCCCTTTACGCTCTTTAATTCCCAGGTTTGAGCCCTGAAATATGTGCTAGAGGGGGCCATGACCCAACCCGTTATAAACATGCTCGATTAAAGCTCGCTGTTTATGCACTATTCCCGTTTTTTTCTCCTGCCCTTCATCCGCGGCCAGGGAG
>JAVDPK010002783.1:630953-661519 GCA_034780415.1 Cichlasoma orientale | reverse complement strand
CACACACACACACACACACACACACACACACACACACACACACACACACACACACACACACACACACACAAAAGAATTCAACACTTCGGTTGTCGAGTGAGAAGAAGGAAAAAAAACCCTAAATACATTCATGTGGACTGATTCTTGAGTGGTGTCATTCATTTTAAAGGTGAAGTGGAAAGACTTCTGGAAGGAGAGAAGAAAAAAAAAGAAGAAGAAGAAAAACTGTGCTGACAATTTTTCACACGGCTGTCTAAACACAGCTCAACACAGACGAAGATGAAGTTTCAAGTAGGACAGAAAGTCGTCAGTTTTTCTGTCTGAATAAAAAGCGCCGTTCGTGTTCTCTTTGGCGTCACACGCATTCAACACCTCAGACAGGAAATACGTTGGATATTTTTTATGCTAATGTGGAAATGGGAAAAATCCTATTGCTCAACAGGTAACATGACAGCCCCACTTCATCAGAAAGGATATTATTAGATGCCTCCTGCTTCTCAGGAGAAATGACAAGACTCTTCTTTCCCATCGTATGACGGGGAAATACGAGAAGCCCTCAGGATGCCTTTGTCCCGTAAACACATTCTTCCCTCTGTGTTTTCTAATAATAATTAGTGTACGCTGTGCCCTCTATATGTAAAGAATTGCTCATGCAAGGATAATATTGCTAAATATTTGTAACTGCTGATATAAACGCAAACATTCGCTTTGTTTAAAAATCAAACCAAACTTAAAAGAACCAGTAATTCATTCGAATTCATCATATGTAGGTTAACCCTCCTCTGTTAACACCGAGGGCTCAGGTTTCATGTTAAAAACATCCTGCTCAAACTTGAGATATGCACATATGAATTTGACACTCACACAAATATTCCACTGTGAGAACATGGGAACAGTTTTCAAAATTTCAAGTTCAAGTTCCTGTAAATGAATCTCCAGTTTGTTTTGACCCTGGGTCAGCATCCGCAAGAATTCAGCCCAGTTGCCTCAGACCCTGATGTGACCCCTACCCACGAAGCCCCTGGAAGAAAGCCAAGCCAGCGGCAGACTAGAACCTGAAAGTAGCTCCAGACCAACATAGTGGCTGGTGATTGTCCGTGCTGCTCCTGGAGGAAAGCAGCTTCTTGACCTCTGATCTATCCAACAGCAAATCCTCATCACGGAGTCATGTGAAATGAAAGTTGGAAAACAACATTCTGGTAAGGCAGTGTTCTACATTGCTCCACAATTGGCAAAATATCCTTTTTAAAGAGTGTAAAACTAGAAGCAGGGATGATGGAGAGGGGGAGAGGACAGAAATCCAACAGGTGGATCCAGACATTTGCTGTGCAATGACAAGCAAGAGCTCCCCGTAAACCTCCACCTCAGGTCTGTTTCCGGAAGGTGAAAATGTCTCGAGTCTTAGAGCCTCTCTTACCATCAGGTGGAGGTGTGGGGGTGAGGTTTGGTGAGGGTGTGGATGACGGGGAGGGTGAGGAGGGCTGGGGGGTGGAGGTGCCTCCATAGGGGCAGCTCTGAGAGTCTGGATGTTCACCCGAACACTCCACGGTGGGGATGTAGCGGCTGTCCCACATCCCCGGGCCGCACAGTTTACAGAGGTCGTGAAGGCTGCATGGGATCCTGGGAAGTAGGCGGAACTGGTAGAGAAGGCTGCGGGCCTGGAAAGCAGGATGAAAGCGATACGATTAACCAAAATAAGGAGTTTCAGACCGATGCGACGCATAGCCACTAAATGCAACATGGATCGATGCCGATATTAAGCAGCACATTAAAACCCCAAAATAAATCAATAGGCTTGACTCCTGGCTACAAGATAACACGAGACTCTCAAGGTCAGCAATACGTGATGTTGCCTAAAGCTACAAAGCCTGCATCACATGCAGCAACCCATGGAGTTACACCACCTGCATGCTAACATGAACTCGCTGCCTGTGGTTGCAGTAGTAACACATTGCATCCATAAACATGAGCAAGCAGGCATGAACACAATAGCCGGGATGGAGATCATAAATCCTCCACATTGGTATGGCAGCCTCCCATTTAGTACCTCAAGGCTTCTGTGGGCAGTTTAATGTGCATCAGTTGCTTTGCTGCAGCACTGAACAAGGCCCCTTAATGCAAGCAGCACTGGGTTTGGGTTAAATGTGAAGCAATGGAGCAGTCTGTCGAGGAATTCTTACGACGATTGTAAACAACAGATTACTCTAATATTTTAAGATCACTGCATGATAGACTTTATTTTAGGTTTGAAGAGGGCAGAGGAGTGAAATGAGATGGTGGGACGAAGGCATGAAAACCAAAAGCTTTTACTATGTTACCTTGCGCAGAACCAGCTCTCCATTCATGTGCATGGAGAGATTGCTGAAGTGCAGCAACATCTGATCGGTAGCGAGCTGCTGCTCGGTCACATCGTCCCCATAGAGAACAATGATGGCCACACACAGGAACAGGTGGAAGTAGTCCGTCTATAAAAAAGAGGAGATCAGCGAAGGGGTCGAAGGTCGATGGAAAATATACATATAATCAGCTTCTGTGGTGCACCGTCAGGTACAGCGTTAATGCAAATTCTAATTTTAGTCACAAAACATTTTGTCAGTTGTTACATATTTTATATCTACCGTAGACATTTAGCTATTGATGCGCAGCTCCTATAATATTAGTCCAAACGTTCAGTTGTTCATAGAATTGTCTCTAAAATATCCGTCCCCGTGTCTTTATTACAGATCTATTCTCACCTCCTGCTGGTGAACCCAGACTTACATATTTCACCTCGCTTTCTATTATAAAAGCAATAAAATAAAACCGTTCTCAACAAAAACGGCTGCATTTTTGTGAAAACGCTAAACATTTCAGTTGGAAAGAGCAGTCGAGATAAATATTGTGTGACCCAATATTACGCGATTCCTCCCTTTTCACAGAAAAATCAGATATCAATCAGAAATTCTTACTTTTAGCCCATCTGGTATGTGACACTCAACTGTCTAAACCGAGGTTTCACTCTCATATCTCTTCTATCGCCACCTGTAGCTGCAGATCAGAACATTTAGAGGAGAGCTTGAGCAGATGGCACGAAGCAGTGAGGCTGATATTTGAGAGGAGGTGTTAACCTCGGTCTCACGGCACACAGTTATGACTTACTTTGATAAAAGAAAGAGTGGAAAAAATGTGCGCTGGGTACATTGATTCAAGCCGAGCCAAAATGCCTCATTTTTACAGAGTTTGCCTACATTTTATAATTAATTTTTAAAAGCTAATATGCTTTCAGGGAGCACTGAGATCTGTGGGAATGTGAAAAATGACTTTAATCAAATAAATGAAACCATTAGCCCCCCTTGAAGAGCAACTACAGATTTTGAAGGCATTCAGGAGGATTACAGAAGGCTGCCGTGGCAAGCGTTGAAGTAGTTACGCACAGCATAGTATATGCAAAGTTTTTCTTTCGGACTTTGTGTATGCAAAGGAGGCGTTCGGACTTTGACCTGACCTGATAGTGTGCCCAGCACGCCTCCCACATGCGCAGTGCCTCAGTATCGGGGAACTCTCTTTTAAAGCACAGCAGGATCCAGCGATGGCAGAAGAGCAGTTGGAGGCCGTCCTCTCCGAGCCTGGTCAGGTGCTGGTGGAAACGTGGCAGCATGAGGCGCAGCAGCTCCCGCAGGTACATCTGGAGGCAGGATCACACAGAGTGCACGCCATCTTACACGAGTGGACTCTGCACTTTTGCATGACTCACAGCTTAAAAGAATCCTAAATTATCTTTCTGCAGCCCCTCAGTTCATCCGCTGTCTGGAACGAGCTACGTGTGTCTGATGTGTTGCATCAGAAGGCAAAAATAATCTTAAGTGTTTGAAACAACCAGACTTGAAGAGCAGAATAAAATGAGCGCGCGCATTTAAGGCTAAAGAAAAACTGAAATAGTTATTTCAAGAATAAACAAAGGAAGCTTAATCCGACCAATCACAGCACAGGAATGGGTAAAACTGTCTGACCAGTTACAGAAATTGCTGGAGACAACCGCCTCAACTGCGGTGTCAGAAAGGTGTGAGATAAAACATCTCAGGCAGAATCGGTTCAGACATTTGTATGACTCATAAAGGCAGCGCGTGGAAACATCCTACCAGCTGCCTCTCCATGTCTTCATCCCGCGGGGAGCTGATGAAGATGGTGTTCTCCATGAGGCCAACAAAGCACCAGAAGGTGTCGCTTTCATCCTGGATCTCAGTGAGCAGTGGGGCCACCAGGTCAGACATGCCCTGGCAGTAGCCCATGTCAGGATTAAACACTGCATAGTTGAGCAGAATCCGCCTGGGGCAACAACAACCACAGACAATCTTAGTAGTGTCATAACATCTCAACAGAAATACAAAAGAGCTATAAGTGGGCAATGTAGAGCCATAAACATGTCAGCTCCTTTCACAGGCTCCAATATAGCCTCTGCACTGTCCTGCCAAACCACTAAAATGTGCAGTCCCACCCAAACACTCACGTTTTTTTCCCCCTTTTTTTTTAGAAACACGGTTACTAATTTTCTGAAAATTTCCCCCTGAAAATACTTCCCTTCATAAGTATTATATAAATAAAGGAATTACTCTGAATATATTTTCTCTTGTTTTAATGCAAAGGCTGAATTTCTGGAGAAGCAGACTGCGATATGAGGGTGCCGGTCTCTCCTGCTGAGACTAAATGACCCAGGCAAATGTGTATTTGACATACGAGATGAGTGCTCTCTATCTGGACATGTGCAGTACTGGTATCACCCCACCTCAGACACAATATGAGACATAATACCAAGACAAATACCAGGAGCCTCGATGAGAGTCACTAAACTAATATGCTATTTAAATCCTCTTGCTCCTCGTTTGAAAAGCTATTAGCTCTGAGTATGCATCAAAAGTGCTCAGACGGCTTAGTCAGAGTCAATAAAGCATGAAACTCATTTGCAGCTCCCTTAGGGTTCAGAATATGAAATGAATAGGTTCGCCTGTGCGCTGGGCTGAGGAACGATAAGGATGGACTGGGAGAAGGTGACGGAGAATGTCAGATAGAAATTTGAAGTCTGACCTCATGATCTCCACATTCGGGTTATTCTCTCCTCTAAAGAAGTGGTTGCTGCGGTCCGTTCTCACCACGTCTTTATCCACCGTGAACTGGACCTTTCTCCAGAACTCACTGTGCTCCTCCGGGCTCATGGACAACCTGGAGGGAAAAAAAAAAAATCTCATAAATACCAGAGAGAAACAGAAATATTAAAAGAAAAGAAAAGGCAAACTGAAACTTGCAGCTGTCATGAAAGATTAAGAAGACAAAAGCAGCGAGTTATAAAGTTTTTACGGCGCAGCCTCTTAGGACATGTTTGGTAATTAGGATCACAAAATGAAGGCTTATCAAATGATCTTTGCTGCAAATGTGACTCAGGTGTAACACTAACAGTTAGCTGGAAATGAAGTAAAAAAAAAAAATCCAGGGGTGTGCAAGCGGCGGGCTGACTGTATTTTACCATCAAGTGTTCCACTGAGAATAATACCACCATAAACCCCCCCAATCCTTCCCTGTAGATGTTAGCAACTATATTAGCAATGTACTCCGAGTGTGGCACTAATGTACTCAAGTCCTAACAAGCAGAGGGGATTTAATTAACACTGTTTGTTTTCCATGAGGCCCCACCAGGAATAATGAGCGCACACCTGATGCAATGCCACGCAACTGTTTAGTTTTAGCGCTGTGTGTTTGTGTCCTTGGACCCTCCCCGGCCACCGCCTCTCTACTTCTTTCTCTGGAGGATTCGGCTTGAAATGTTTTCATCACTTTACATTACAGAGGTTTATAAGGCTAAGTGAAGAGGAAATGTGTAGTTATAATTAAGTGGGGCCAAATATATATACAGTCTAAAGTGAGAAGGACCTCAAAATGTAACATCACCTTAAATTTTGGAATAAATATTCTCAGGTTGTAACTTTTCCCATTCTCAGGTGAGACTTTTTGGGTTTTGGGACAAGAAGATGTCATCCTGAATTCTGATCTGAATAAACAGAATTGTGCAAAAGTATTTTGTCGTCCTTAATTTTTGATATTTTTCTAAAAATATAGGTGCAGTGATTTATTGAAACGTGCAAACACGCACGGGCATACAGTATAAAGGCAAAAATAATTCAGTTTGTACAATTCTAATGAGCTTGAAAGTCAATATTTGGTATGACCCCTTTATTCTTCCTGTAGCAGTCTTCAGGAATAGTTCTCCAGGCTTCTTGCAGGACATTCAAAGCTCTTCTTTTGATGTCGGCTGCCTTTTGTTCTGTTCTCTGATGTTCTCAAGATGATCCCACACTGCTTCAGTGATGTTGAGGTTCAGGCTCTGGGGAGGCCAATCCATTCCAACAATTTTGACAAGATCTCCAACACCATGATGGTCTCTATTGTGTCACCTTGTTGATGTAAAAAAATACTATTTTATACCCTGCTCGTGCCTAAAGATATAATTTAAAACTGGTTCTTTGCTACGTTGTCTGTTCTGTGCAGCCACAACACTGGTTCATCCGTTGGGTTAGAGCCCTTTTTTATGCTTGAACGATTGATTGATACGTCAGTGTTAAGTGGATCTAAAAAAGAAAAAAAAAATCCTTTGGTCGGGTACAAGGACTGGACTGAGAATGAGTGCGGAAAAAAAATCTGCCAATATTGAAAGAAAAGAGCTTCAGGAAGACTGAAGAGCTGCTGTTTAAGACCACTTTCAATGCAAGAAAGTCTGGAAGCAAAACACAAAGAAATGAGGGGTGGCTCAAGCACAGTACTGTGTGATGATGCATTTCTAAAATACCAAAAAAAAACTCAACCACGAATAGAGCTCTTTTGAATTTTAGCCACTGAACTAAAAAGAAATAAAATGAAAGCAATTTATCTTCAGACTGAGGTTATTTTTTTATAAGCATGTTAGCAAATTCAAAATGTAATAAAAGCCCCACACTACTAACAATTCCTGCAATAACGTCAAAGACCGTTGAAATGCATTATAAAGATTATAGGGATAATAACAATAAGGATAACTACAGAGATGTTTAATGTCCATTTGCCTGTAAAACATTTGTAAGTTCAAAGATTCACATTCCTCTACTAGTTTTGCTCATTTTCTTGTTGTCAGCTCACATATCAGCAGCAATCTAGTCTTGGTCTAGTTGGTTTGGTTTTAGTTGTTATTGCTGCACTATTTCCATTTACAGCCGTGCAGTTCTCACATCTGAGGGTTGGATAGAATGAAAAGACAGGACTCCTTGTTCCTAATGATCAACCAGTGGCCCCGGAGGCCGCTCGACTCAGAGGGTCTTTACAGGAATCCACATCAGGCTCGGAACAAGGACTAATTACCTGACTTCGATAAGACCTTCTCAAGTACTCAAAATGTTAATAGGCCATACAGATGAAACCTGTCCAATTATCATATTCATTATAGACAGAAGGGCAGAACGTGTGAAAATGTGTGTACACTTAACCTTTGTGATGGCAGGCTGGAGCCAAATAAAGACTGGGGAATGTGCCTGTGTGTGACGCGTGTACACGTGCTTGGCCGTGCATATCGAAGCTGTGGGTTTTTTTCCATCCGACAAGACAGTATGATCTGATAAGCGCTGACATGTTTTTTCTCAAGAGACCTTTTATTTCACACCCAGCACCTCCCCTTAACACTTTCCTGATTGCGCCTATTGATTGCTGAGCGCCTGCGATGAAAAGCCGCAATAGACTCACATATGGTTTAATGTTTGACTGACTGAGCATTTGGCAGCCGACACTGCAGCCACATGACAGTTTATCTGCTGTTTCAGAGAGCGAAGCACACTGATGCCTCTCAGCAAGAGTTCTTCAAAATGAGCAGATTTTCACAACATTAAATAAACCTTTAAAAAAAGATTTTGTGGCTCAGACGTTAACACCACGTTTCAACAAACATACCTCCTCTGCTGGATGTCATGATACTGGGCGCGCTTTTGCAGTCTCCAAGCCTCCCTTTCCTGGGAAGAGGAGTCGTAGCTGTAGTAGTGTAGCAGGAAGGGCCACACCTCACCACGGATGGATGGGTCGATACCACCGAAAAAGATGGCCTGGTAAAAGGTGTCGAGGTGAACAAATATGTTGAGCACAAAGGGAGGGTTCCCGGCGTTCAGAGGGCAAGCAGGGGGCAAACCTGATAGCTGTGAGAGTGAACCATACTGTATGCAAACAAGGCGTGCAGACGGTGCTGCACAGGCTGCACTCAACTATCACCCAACATGGATTATTTCACGAGTGCTGCAAAATGTTGCAAAACTGAAACTTCCTCAAGGAGACAAACAAACAAACAAACACACACACTGATCTGTCAGCATGTCCAGCAAAAAGAGTCCTCTTTTGCAATTCCTGCACTTGTGCATTTACTGAATAAATGTTAAGGTCACGGTCTAACTGCCACTGAGTCATTCTTAAAATGAGTCAATCCAGGAAAACTGAAATGACTCACAGAGGGGACAGTAGCTCATTATTTACAGCCAATTTATGCTGATTAAAACTGAAACTCAAGACACTGTGGGGGCGAGTTTCAAAATGACTCTAAGGAACATGTGCTGCCATAAAAGGTGATGCTTGCTATTTAGATAGTGGTGAGTGAGCCTAACATATTGTCTAATTGATTAACTTCTAGTGTAATAGCTTGCATGTGTGCACACCCGTGCACATACCTTGCGTAGCTTATACTCCTCCTCCACTTGTCCGTTCTGGTTGAGGTGACGTAGCCAGGTGGTGACATCCAGCCTTCGATAAAGCCTCTCCTCTGGGTGAGTCTCGGCTGATGGCAGCGTGGGCCTCTGGATGGAGAACTGCATGCAAGACTTTTCATCTGACACCTGATGTTAAGCAAGACCAAAAAGGCCAAACGGGAAAAAAAATGGCATAAAATCAACAATGGAATAAAACTAGAAGCCAAACAGGGGATCTGGGTTGTAACCTGACCTGATCTTTGAGCTGAGTTTCTCTGCAGCACTTCCACTGTTGGAAGACCTCAGCCAGCTTGTCCAGGCCAGCATGATGGAAGTGGAGGATCTTATATTGGCTCTCTCTGCTCGCTATCACCAGCTGGCCACTAGTGCAGGCCTCGTCGCTGCAACAACACAATGATGAATGATAAAGTCAGTAACTACAGGAGTAAAAAGACCTCACAAACAGCCTACAAGAAAGAGTGAAACACTGCACAGTAGCACAGCGAAATGACCCCTCGCAACCTCCCTGTGACCTTTTGGACTCCCCAGCTGACCTGAAGAAGAGTCTCAGCGACCTCATGTGACCCAGGTCGACCCTGAAAACGCCGCACAATTGCTCCAGAGCCAGGAGCTTCTGCTGCTCCTCCCACCGCATGCCCTGTGACTGGCTGCTGCTCTCAGACAGGGCATGGCTGTCCAGACTGGAAGCAGAGCTGGCTGAGTGGTTCATGGATTCCTCGCACAGCTCCCTAGCAAAAAAATAAATAAATAAAAGATTTCAGATTTTTTTTTTTTTGTGCTAAAGTGAAAATGAAATTTCATTTTCCACCCATTCCATCACAAAGGTTTCACTTTCTTTAGTCTCACATTCAGATTGAAAGTTATTTTTTAATGTGAAACATTGACAGTAAATAATCATGCAGACGGAGGCCGCTGGCAGAGACGGTCCTCAGCTCAGTTTTCTCTGTTGTTTTATGTCTCAAAATGTTTTTCACCAAGAGACTGAGAATAGGAGGAATGCACGGAGGCGTCTGAGGGCAGAAACGCACACATGCACACAAGGAAATCTGTACACACACAAATCACACTGTCTGCTGTCCAATTTCCCCTGTCATTCCCCCATGGTAAGCATGTTGTTCCCGGCACTGAAACCTGAGCTGAGGGCTCCTCTGCTGCAGGAGGAGACACACAAGAACGCACACATTATATCGCATGTGTGTACAGAGAAACATGCATGCGATAACGCAGAAAACAGACCAAAATATGTATGTGGCCAACACAAACACGCACTACGCACCGCAGCAAACACACAGCAGTTCAACCACTCACTGGCTGGTGTGTTCACACACACATACTCACACACACACAGACACACAGACACACGAATGGACCATGGCTAATGACCAAAACGCACTCTCAAACACGTCTCTAGACCCGCTAACGCTGAGAAACAGAAATGCGTTAAACCCGATGACATTTGAGAAGCACACGTGTAAATTAAGTTGCTTGATTATGACTTGCTATAAAACACGCACATATAATACCAATTTCACAAAGTAAGCCCAGATGTCCTTCGTGTTCAAAATTTCGTAACGGAAAAATATCAGTTGGGGGAAAAATGATACATTTTTCACTCTGCTCGTATCAATTGGCACATTGGTTCTTTGATCACGAGGGAGGCGGGCTCAGCTTTTACACCCCGAATCAATCATGTCTTGCTAATAATTTGCCTGTTAGCAGATGGGAAAATAACAAGGCTGATCAATCCAAGCTGCACCACTTCCTTATGCTATCTGGTGATTTACTGCTTTCTGTCTCATGTATCATGCCACAAACCAGACTGTGGAAGACTGGGAGATGGGGAGAGAGGCACAGAGAGTTCTGGTAAGGGAGTTAGGCAACGTGAAATATGAAGGAGATCTTTTAACAGGCAACTGTTTTTCTTTTTTTTAAAAAACAAAACAAAACAAAACAAAAAAACCCTGAACTCTAAGTGCCTTTGAAGGCCTACAAGTCCATTTACAGCAGACATTTCCTTCTTTCTTTCCTGCATGCTTAAGGAACATGTGTAAAAATCGTTTTGTATATTTTGCTGCACAGACAAAAAAAAAAAAAAAAAAAAAGAGTGGAAAAGTAGCAGACGACAGAGTGAATAAGCACTTGATTTCTGAAATTTGAGCATGGCTCATTCACTGCGCTGCATTCGAGTGTAAACTCAACAAGTGATTAACAACATCTGTCAGTGTTTACAGCCTGATTCTATTCATTTATATTAGGCAGCAAAAGTAGGCAGCAGTCACGCCATAAGTTGTACACAGTGTACATTATATAAACAAGCTGTTTTGCTGGAGTGAGACTGCTGCAACCAGCATGTCCCACCAGGCCAGGGTGAGCTCAAACTGCCCTGAGGCCCCTGTGCAATGCTTCCCTCCACATACATACAGATTTACTCCAGGGGAAAGTGCTGCCAGGTCACCCTGAGAACCATGATGCAGTGCTACAGGCCTACAGAGACTCCCAGGTCCTTCAGCTAATCCGTGCAGAGAGTTTAGGGAGGGCTCAGATGAAGGGGGTGGTGTGGGCACTGCAGGCACACACTGGAAAGTGGTCAGTTTGGTGGAAAAAAGAAAAACAAAAAAAAAAAACATTCAACATCTTCTTTTAATTTTTTATAAATCCCCCCAAAAAGCACCTTTTAACACACTAGACCTTCTCTGACCTTATTAAATGCACTTTGATTCAATTTAATAAAAATAAAACAGACAATTAAAAATGAAGGCTAGGAAAGCAGAAATCATATGTCTACTGTTTACTGGTTGTTTTTGCCTTATATAATAATTAGGTAGTTGAAAAAATATTGAAATATAACAACTGCCAGACCAAATGTATGTAACAATTGGTTGCAAGCATTTTCAGGCGTCACAGAGCAAAAACACTGGAAACCGCTGTTCTGAGACATAATCACACGTTAAAGTTCCACAAGTAAAGCCCCAAGAAGGCAGTACACACTGACAGTATCATAAACGAATGCTAAACTTTAAAAAACACTTGTTAAGAAGCTTGACAGAGATTGCTGCAGATTTCTCTCTTTTTTTTTTTTGTCCTCTCCCTCCACTCTCCTCTTTCTGCCCCCTTTTCATCCGCTCTCACTCTCATACGCAGTGCTTTCTCTTTGAATGATTCCAAGTGACATGTTTCCAGTTCCTGGCCCCTTAACAGTGTCAATTAAAGCAAGCGAGAGAGAAAGAGAGATTGAGTGGGTTCCAGGGTTTTGGCTGCTGCTCTGCTCTCTTCAGTCCTCTAATCCAGAGAGCTGACATTCAGCCCAGCACAACAACCCTGGGAGCACTGAGAATCAAAGGGCTTCACACAGACTTTAGGAAGGGGAAGGGGAAAAGAGGGGGGGAGGGAGGCATTTGAGAGGTGGACAACACCAAACGATACAACATTGAGAAAAACGGAGAGAATACGCAAAAAAGAAAAGAGGTGAAATAAAAAAGTGGGAGGAGTTGACAGATATGGAGAACTGAGGAGAATCCAAAAGAAGAAGAAGAAGAAGAAGAAGGAAAAAACAGGCAAAGGAAAGGATGGAGGCGAGTGCCAGAGAGCCGTGGAGAGACACCAACAGCAAGTGAGGCACAGCGCATTGGACGAAGAGAGGGACGGAGTAAAGGTTAGAAGCTGTGAAGCAAAGAGCACTGCCAAGTCACACACTGACTGCACTTACAGCTAATGTGAAAAGTGGCTAAAAAACACTTAAAGTCACACTGTCTCACTCTCTCACTTTTTTTTTTTTTGGACACACACACTGACACAGGCTTACACATTCTGGGCAACATATCAAACCACATAGCTGCGTGAGGAAACAACCGCGAAGGGAATCATAAAAATCAAATGGCTGCGAGGTCCGAAACGCAAAACACACAATCTCTGTGCAGATGGCTCCCTTCCTTAGAGAGCAGTGTGGGGAGGGACTGTGGTTTGGAGGGTTTTTTTTTTAGGATTTGGGGACTGATTTGGGGGCCTCTGTGACATTACACAACATTTAGATTGAGGTCTGATCAAAATCCATGAATGCTTTCTGAAGCCTATTAACATTTCATGCCCCCTGCTGAAGTCATCTACCTGCTTTCAGTCCCTCAGGACATTTAGCTGTAGTGCAGTGAGCCACCTTGTGGCCGCAGGCGGTAAATCAGCCCACATGCAATCAATTCTTTTCTTTTTGGCTCCACCTTCTGGTAGCTTAGGATAACTAAAAAAAAAAACTTTGTGAATAAAAATTGTGCAAAAAATTTCCATAAGGGATCCTCAGTCAGAAAACTCAACAGCATATCTATCAAAGTCACCTCAAAGAGGGAAAGAAATCAAACATTTTGGTCTTATAGAGTGATTGACCCAGCAGATATTAAAGCTCTTAATACTAGCACTGAAATAGAATAAGATATTTAGTATAACAAAAATATTTACTGTAAATTTTCTTTGTGGTACACAGAATCTCTCTAGTATATCTCTAAGAATGTATCAACAGTCCACTAATGCTAGTTTCATTCCCTTTAACAAAAACTCACACAACCTTATAATATTCAATACACAACAAACACACTGTTAATCTACGCGTGATCATTACATTTTTTTTTTTAGCAGAAATGATCTGAAATGATACTTCCCCATAATTTAGTTCCTAAACATGGAGCATGCTCAGTCTGAAAAAGGTGTGCAAAGTTTCCGGGCGTGTTTTCTTAAAACGGTGCACAGCAGGATTTGGTTCCCTCAGAGGGAAGTTACAAATGTTATCCATATGAACCGTGCTGTACTGCAACAGAGGTGCAAAGAGTGTAGCTTTGGCTTTTCTTTTCTTTTCTTTTTTTTTTTAAATAAACTTGAGAACTTGCACAACTCATTATTTACTGTAGTCGTCACATGATCTGATTTTAATCAATCAGTGGCATACTGTAGGTCACCTCTAACAAAAATGTAGCACTATTTATTTTACAAACAATCGTTAAATAATAAAGAACTCCATCCACTTCGCACAAATACTATAAAACAAGCTGTGCTCCACAGTCAAAGAATGAAGAAATTCAGAGTGATTAAATCCCAAAACAATAATCCAGAGAAATAAAATAAACATGATGCACAAAGCTTAAAGAATGCAGTGATAGAAACAGCTGAGCCTAAGGGCCCACTTTGGATTTATTTTTTTTTTTTTTGCCTTTTTTAATTCTGAGAGAAGCGGGCAGGAAATGAGGGGAGAAAGACATGTCATGTATGTGCAACATGTCATGTTTGTAGTACTTTTGTAGCTCTGCAGCATCCAGCCTGGAGGATCGCTATTTTTACTGCTGGGTGAGAAATGAAAGTGGTGGACGGGAGACCATAAAAACTGTCAGTGTGTTTTGTTGACTTAAACTCTTTTCAAACATGAGAGACATAAAACTGCTGGCTTCATCGATCTGTTAAAACATCTGTAAATCAGACAGAAGTCGTTTCGGTGTTAATGTTCCCCCATGGGTGAATTCAGACACAACCACAGCAGCGGCAGAGAGAGGCACAGAACACCTCTGACATACTTTAAAGACTCAAGTAGAGACTTCTGAAGATTGTACCACACTTTTGAACATACAGTCTGCATGTTCTCCCCATGTCTGCACGGGTTCTCTCCGGGTACTCCAGCTTCCTCCCACAGTCCAAAGACATGCATGTCAATTAACTGCTGATTCTAAATTGGTCATAGGTGTGAATTCCAAAGAGAATGGTTGTCTGTCTCTTTGTGTTAGCCCTGCAACAAACTGGTGACCCATCCAGGGGATACCCGCCCCTCGCCCTATTACAGCTGTGATAGGCTCCAGGAGGTGAGGGGTGGCAACACATATTTACATAAATATATGTAAATACATGCAAATATTTTTCCTCAATGGTGAAAGAGAAAACAAAAATAAACAGTTTCAACTCTTGCGTGTGTAACTAACAACAAACATAAATGAATGAAACCCATTTCAGTCCTCTCACTGACCTGCTTTCATTGTCCAGAAAGACGGAACCGCTGCTTTCACAGAGGGCTTCACTAACGGGGGATAAGCAGAACGGGGAGGAGAAGGTGTCCGAGTCTGACCCCATAGTGCTGTCCCGGCTCACTTCATCCGACAGCTCACAGGAGCCCTCATCGCCTTCCTCCCCAGCTGACGGCTGCTGCTGTTGCTGCTGCTGCTGCTGCTGCTGCGACGATGGATCAGCTCCAGCTTCGACCACCAGGCTGTGGCTCTCTGTGGAGGTGCTACTGGTTATGTTCCTCTCCTCATCCTCATCTTCCTCCTGGGCTGCTGGGGGACGGGAGTGAGGTCTGCAAAGGATGTTTGTAAGTTGAGTTCCTTGAGAATATTTCAGTGCATGCTTTACTGAGGTGCTGATCAGGATATCAGCGCCTCATAAACAACCCAAAGACAGACACCTTCAGCAAACACCAATCTAACTCAGTTCCAGACTAGGAGAATTATCCATTTCAGTGAATCCACACATTTTAAGTAACGTCTTCGTGTACCGTCGTCCTCTGCGGCGGGCGTTCCTGCGTACAGGCGAGCTCTCCGGAGTGATGTATCGCAGCGCCTCTTCATCCTGCCTCTGGATGCGGGAGTTGGGGACCCAGGTGAGGATCAGAGTGGTGCCCAGGCTCTCGTCCTTCTCCACGTGGACACAGAGGTAGCCTGCAGGGGGCAACAAAACCTCGACTGTGTTTGGAGTAATTATGTCGGCGGTAATTTGGCAACGTGAGAAGAGCTCATAAAACGTTTAGGCAGTTGCAACTTTAAAAACAAACATGTAACTTGAGAACAGATAAGCACACAAGGAGATGATAATGACAGAGTAAATGTTGCTCATACACACCTGGAAGAGTGGAAAAAAAGCCAACACACATTCAAAACCACTCCACCAGAATTGCACCGTCTTCACGTGAGGTAAGCAGACCACGGTAAAACAATTGAACTCATGGCAAAAAGACTTCAGCAAACAGAGGAGCAGCACCTGTTTACATTTATAAAACACTACAATAAAAACTTGAGTGATGTTTACAGCAGCTTATCTGACACAGCTATAAATGTCACATGGTTTAGAGCCCCTTTAATCTTTTAACTTTCAGACAGAGTAATCAGAAATCCTGCCTGAAGGGTGAACGCTTACACCAACCAGGC
This sequence comes from Cichlasoma orientale, assembly GCA_034780415.1. NCBI lineage: Eukaryota > Metazoa > Chordata > Actinopteri > Cichliformes > Cichlidae > Cichlasoma > Cichlasoma orientale. Next base: position 645,612 of record JAVDPK010002783.1, on the reverse strand, counting down.
AAATTTATATTCTATCTATTCAAATATAAAAGTTATCACTTGATCACCTCCACCTATTAGACACTGGTGTGAAATCGTGTCGTTGTTAGCGTATGGATCGTTGAGTGATGGTTAAAAACACGTTTGCACACGTTTCAATAAATCTCTGCACTTATTTCCTATTTTTCCAGCAAAATATAAAGAAATAAAGAGTAACTTGAGACTTTTACACAATAGTGCACCCTCCTGGAGTTCATCTTTGAACTTTGGCTGCTCGTGCCAAACTGCCAAAGAGATATCGCATTCACAAGTTGGAATGAATAGACAAGATGAAAATGTAACACCTGCGGTTGTGGCTGTTGCCGGCACGGAGGTGCAAAAAACACTTCCATGCCGGCTAAAAACAGACAAAAAAACCCCAGCAATGTAATACAATAGTTCCATCACTTTAACAATGCATACACTGCAAATGCAACACAAACAGACAAATGCAGAAACACCCTGCAAAAAGCATAAGCAACAACCGGGGAGAACCCGACTGACAAATAGCTGACTTTAATAAATTTGGTGTGCAAAAGACTGAACAAGCAGCGCGTCAGCTGTCTTCACTTTATGTCCTCTAGAAGCATTTCTATCGTCATCTTGGCTACTGCTGTATTCGTCTACTTGAAGAAGATGTTTTCTTAGCTTGCAGGACTTTGAGCTCCGCCAGCCACTGTACACAAGCATGTTTAGTTTAGTCAGTTTTAGAAGCCGAGCTCTTCGAAAGGTGCAACACCTAAAAACCTGTTTTTTTCTTGCATATAAATTCGCATTTGCTAATCAAAATTCACCAATCTGAACATTAAAAAAAAAAAAATCTTCACGCACAGAAAGCTGGTGATGGATGGTGTCATTGTTACTGCGCTAGAAATGACAATTAAAAACCTCAGTGCCAGTCGTGGTAAGGCTTAGAAACAGTAGGTTGAGTCTAACCTGGGTGGTGCTCGGCCAGGCCAGGCAGGGGCTCCGCGGGGTGCACGCAAACATTATTTTTAGAGAAGATGATCTCGCCATCCAGGCCCGAGCGTAACGATGAGCCCCCCGCCCCGGGGTTAAAGGTCAGGAGGTCGGAGGCCTTGGAGGAGGCACGCCGTAGGAGCCGACCCAAAGACATCTCCTCAGGCACCGGGACACTGCGCCCATCCTCTGAATATGGGAGATTAGGGAGAAGGAAAGGGCATCGGGTGAAAGGGAGGTTATAAACGAGTAATTAAAAGAGTAATTTGAGTCAGTTAAATATTTGACAGAAAGTGCAGCACAAATTGGTTTAAGGGCTGCACAGATCCTCTGTCACACACACACACACGTGTGCCTGCATTCACTGCAGTGTCCTTACTGCAGCGCCCAACCCCAGGATCCCCTCTCCCCTCCATACTTGTTCAGCACTTCTGTGTGGAACAGTTTCTCTGCCTTGCACCTGCACTTACAAACATATTAGCAGCTCCTGCATACTGTACTAGCGTGTAACCAAGCATGTCCCACCTTTTGCAAACAACACACACAAAGAGACTTGTGCAAACACACTTCACTCCGTCAGTGTGAAATTCTGAGCAGTTATCGGGAGCCGACAGATGACATCAATGCCAGCAATAAACCGAGAGCAGCGTGTCACACCAGCAGTGTTTACCGTGTCTGCTTTGGAAGGAAAGCTTTGTGTGATGTTAAGTTGGATGTAACAGGGCTCTTTTGAAGCTTCTGCACGGTGTGTTGTTGAAGGCTTTCTTCTCTGAAAAGGTTTAAAGAGGATCTAACTTTTCAGACTCAAAAGAAAACTAAACTAAAGCCTTACTTTTTCCTTTAGCTGCTCTTCATTCACATCAAAGAACTGCAGAACTCACTGATAACTTTTTATTTCTCTTAGCCGTGCCCGTATCTTTGGAACCAATGCAAGTGCGTAACCTTGTTCTCTTGCAGGCTGAACACCCAGACGTGTACTCCTCAGTCTATCTGAGGAATGTTCCCTGGTTTTTCCCTCAGAGGGCATGTTTACCTCTGCTTGATTAAGCAGCCACCCCACTTCCTGATGCCAGACCCCAAACAGGAAGACTGCTGGCACGTTATCCAGGCAAGACCACTAAGAAGTGGAAGTGTGGGTGTTAAAAAGTGTCAGTAATCTTAGGCTGTGATTATTTTTTTATTAGTGATATTTTGAAAGTTTTGTTTTATTGTTTTTAAATTAACAGATTAATGATTTATCCTCAAATCTCAAAAGGAGAAAAATGTCATAACAACAACAAACCATTAGCAATTCACTTACTGTGGCTCTCAACAATAATCATGGTTTCCCTTGGACACAAATATTCAACAACTGAAAACAAAACAAAGTATTTGTGTTAGTTTACTGCGTTGCTTTGACCACTGTTTCTCTGTCCTGCAAAACTAGAGATTAGACTACTATTGAACGCTGGCCTGCCACTAGGCAATTTACTGTACATACACTCACTGTAAATGTCTAACAAGCCAATCACATGGCAGCATTTAAGCACATAGACATGGTCAAGACAACCTGCTGAAGTTCAAACTGAGCTCGAGATCGGAGAAGAAAGGTGATTTAAGTGATCTTGAACATGGCATGGTTGTTGGTGCCAGACATGCTGGTCTGAGTATTACACAAAGAGCTGATCAGCTGGGATTTCCCCACACAACAGAGAATGGTCTGAAAAAGAGAAAATACTCAGTGAGCGGCAGTTCTCTCGGTGAAAATGAAATCTCTGAATCCACAACACCTCGAACACAGCAGATGGGCTACAGAAAAAGACCACGCTGGGTGCCATATTCGGATGTTAGGCTCAGATTTTGGCGTAAACAACATGGAATCATGGACCCATCCTGCCTTGATTGAATGGTTCAAGGTTGTGGTGGTGATGGTATAATGGTGCGGGTGATATTTTCTTGCCACTTTTTGGGCCACTCAGTACCAACTGAGCTTCAACACCACAGCCTCCATTAGTATTGTTGAGGGCCATGTCCTTCCCATCTTCTGAGGGCTGCTTCCAGCAGGATAACACGCCACGTCACGTTCTCTGTACTCAAATGGCCTCCACAGTCACCAGATCTCTATCCAATAGAGCACCTTTGGGATGTGGTGGAATGGGACATTCCCATCATGGATGTGCAGCTGACTGATCTGCAGCAACTGTGTGATGCTATCATGTCACTATGGACCAAAATCTCTGAGGAATGTTTCCAGCATCTTGTCGAATCTATCATATAAAATTAAGGCAGGTCTGAAGGGGAAATTGGGTCCAAACCAGTAGCAAGGTGTAACTAATAAAGTGGCCCATGGGTGAATATACATGCTTCAGACCAAACCATGCCAGCTGATCATTATTCACATAATAACAGAGCCGGATCTTAAAAAAATGACACATGGTTTTTCAGTACTTTTGTGACGTCCCCGCTGCCGTGCTACTATGCGGTGGTTATTTTGGTCTGTATGTGATTACAGGGTGACCCGGGTCAGTTTCTCATTCAGACTGGCTGTTAAGGACAGCGTCCTCTCACTCTTTTCTTCCCCTTCATCTTTTATGCTGTCAACACCTCGACGCACTCACACATTCCCTCTCCTCTCTGACCTTTCAGCGTTTTATCAAACAGCTCACATTCTCCGGACTGAAACGCCATCCTCGCCTCAGCCTATAGTCCCACTGCGACCGACAGAATGCTTCACATTTTGCGCAGACTTTTAACAGATTACCTGCCAGAAAGAGAGAGAGACTCTTGATATGAACACGAAACTTTGCAGCACTGAAGTTGACTTCCACAATCTCAAATTCTCACCTTTGGGCTGCATTAATTAAGCTGTCACATTGTGACATATGAATGGAGGAGCCAGTACTTAACACTCCTTCCCATCTGCACTGTATGCCTGAGGCGGCTGAAAAAATACGAGGCACAAAAAAGAGGCTGAAAAACAAGATTCTCATGAGCTCAGTAAGTTATGAGGAAACTTTACAGGTGACTCAGTGGGAAACTTTGTTGACAGTTATACATGCAGCTTACTAAAGTGTTAACCAGTATTAACTTATCTCATATATGGTGTTTATATGAGAATATATTAATATTGTTTTTTAAAAGGACAAAATTGAAAGGATAATACGCTTAAAAAGTTCTTATTTAAATATCATGTGATGACATGTATCCATCTCATCTTGCAACATGTCTCTGACAGGTCCCACACAGGGAGCACTTTGAGAAAACTTAATCAAATTACGATACACGGAGAGAGCATTCAGGTTATGCAGCTCAAATGCGCACCCATGAAGTGGATGAACGCGTTTCTAAGAACATAAAAGGGTGGTTGGAGGTGGTCTCTCCCCGTCCTGACTGTGGCGGGGCAGCCCGTGCAGCAGCAGCAGAGGCGTGCCGTGCCGTGTTGTCCATCAGCTATCAATACAGCCGGTCCCGACAGGCAGCATCCGCCTGACAGGAGAGGCGAGGATGGACAAGCCTTTTTACACACAGGCCTTTACGAGTATTTACCGTAGCTCTGTGGCCTGAGCCTCACTCTGTACCACCTTCAACATAAATATTTTACTTTAGCTCAGCTGAGCCATGGCCGAAATTCGACTGCTGACTGGTGTCTTTTAACGGCGTCCGCGTTTACGTGCAACTTCAAAGTTGCCAGCAGCGGCAGCATGCTGCAACAAAAACACTACGCGCTCGTAGCGGAGAAATGTGACCTCGGCGTTTGGCACACACCTGTTCCAGCAGCAGAAATGAATGAATAGCAAGTATTATGTAGAGAAACAGGGGGGCTAAGCAGCTGAGCTCTCACCGTCAGTCCCGCCGCAGGAGTCTACAGCCCACACCGGACAGCCATCACACCGGGCAGGCAGGGGCCGAGCTGTACGTACCGGCGTTGTCTCGCCTCCTTTCTCCCAGATTCAGGCCAGTTGTTAATAACTGTAGTCCTGTTTGTATCCTTGTTTTCCGACAGGCACGCTACATGTCTGACTGCTGCAGTTTCTACAACGAAAAAATTCCACGTCCGGTTTGAACTTTCAAAGTAAAGGCTCACGCTATACTGACAACGCGTGCGCTTTAATTTGTTGCTCGAACATGCTGCGCTTCCTACACCTGCCCGATCATTTGCGTCCTGCTTGACTTCACACCTCCCAGACCAATCCACAAATTTTTGCTGCTTCCGTTAATTCAAAGGGCTTTTTCGATCAGAAAAAACTGTTATTTCACATTTCATATTTAAATCACTAAATGAAAGTTAGAGCATGGCAGCGCTTAAAAATACAAATACATTTTACACCATCCGTAGTCGTCATCCGACCCAGCCTATCATAAAAAGCTGAGCTTTTTCATCATAAGTGACGTTTTAAAGGTCACTGGCAAAGGCTTGAATGCAGTTGGTCAGAGGCTGCATCTCTACACACACCAGCACCGCTGCCTTTACCTGCCAGTTTATTTTTTAGGTAATTTCCCACTACAATAATATGCTATGATATTAAAATATTAAGCATACATTTAGTTATTTTCAGATAGAAACGTCCTACTCAAAATATAAAGAGTGCAGTAGTTTATATCCAATAGATACACTATTGGTCCATGCAAGTTAAATAAGTTAATGGCATGTTCACTCTCATCCACCAAAACCAGATAATAAAACAGAAGTTATATAACTATTTAAAGGTCAAGCACTCATCTGGCCCTGAGTCAGTTACCTCACAACTGGCTTTTCTTAAACTCAAAATTCAGAAAAGACCGAACACAAGCGCTGTCTATAAACCATTTTTAATTTTTGTTTAGCATTTCAGAGAAAAATAAATGTAAACATATTTTCAAAATTACAAACAATTGCAAAAAGTTATTAAAATACATTTCAGTGTATCAAACTATTTTGATTGTAGCAGTTAGCAAATGCAAACCAGGTATGTCACAATGGCTCAAACCAAATTCCGGGCAATTTAAAAGAATAGATGCGGCAGGTGTACGGTGCACACTGAGTCCTGGTATGGTTGCAATGGTTGTGTCACTGCAGAAAACTACAGCTGATCTTTTAATGAAATTCAGCGCATCAGAGAACCCACTGGACTGTAAACACTTTTGACATGGGTAAGGCCAGACTAGTCACCGTCAAAACCTATGAGAAAAAATAGAGAGGAGACAAGGAAGAGAAAAACATTTCATTGAGGCAAAAAAATGTAAAGTGAAGATGCACTGAGTAGTGCTGCTTTGACAAGCATCAAAGAGTGATATAAAACTCACCGAAGTGTCAGTGCGATATGTAAAATCCCTGACTTTCTCTCCATTTGCTAATACGTAGCGAGGCGGTGAAGGCACCCCGAAAACCTGCAGCCCTCCCAGCACCAGACTGTCCAGCTCCCCGTTCAGCTTGAGAGGGTCACTCACAATCTGAGACTGAAGTAAAGAGACGTGTAAAATACTTTTTAATGCGTATTTATTTGAGATATTGTTGCTCATTCACACTTTTGCATCAAGCAGTACGTGCAGTACAATGCATAGCAATGTCTCTGCTGCTTTCCATATGTAAATATAAATAATCTATTCTTACCTGTCCAGCAGTGAAGATAACGTAGCAATAATTTTGCATTTCAAAAGTGTCAACGCTCTCCCCGTCATCCCAGAACAAGTCGCCCGAGGCCCAGCCACCTGCTGACAGCGCCACAGTCAGGAAGAAAGGGTTTGTGCGCGAGGCTGTGGTTGTCAAAGCAGGCTCCTGCAGAAGGAAAGGGAAGATCAAAGAAAATATGATGTTAAGTTACAAAACAATCTCTTTCCTCCCAAGTGCCTCAACTAGTTTTAAACTTTAAGACTTCACGTAGGAAGCCGTGACAGTAATAGGTCAACATTTGATCATACAGGCTTTGAGCATGAAAAGCGATTTTTTTTTTTCCCCATTAAGCAAAATAATTCCTGCCAAGAAGCTGTATTGCTTATGAAGAAAAGCATCACAGTGTGAAGTGATGCACTGATAATGATTACAGTCAATTGCAATGTCTGAATGGATAATCATGCAGTAAATGGTGCATGTTGGTTGGCTGTTTTATACTGAACTTTAATATGATTTAATTAGAAGCCCCCCCTCCCCCATCAGTTTCAATTTACATCAGCTTTTCCATCATCAAAAATGTGATTCTGTCTCCAAAATTCTTGCAAACAGTGCAAAGATCTGCAAACCAAGATGCATTATGGGAGTTTTCTGCAGAGCACACCCACCTGCTGGGGAATGATGTGTCCCTCCCTCACGTGAACATTGATGGTGTCCAGAGGAGCTTGCAGAAGCAGGTACTGGCCTTTACTGTAGAAAGGCTGCCCCTTGAGAGGCCAAAACACAACAGAAGGGTGTAAATCCAGCACACAATAATGTAACGTCCCTCATGATTCACACTTGATCTAGCCTTTGAGGCTCACATATTCCAGCGGTGCTGTAAGAGACAATTGTATATGACCGAGTGACTCACATTGTGCAGGCTGTACCAAGTGCCAGGGGGCAGGTATGCAGCCAATTCTACAGCCCCTTGCTCTAAAACTGGACTAATAAGAAGTGAACTCCCCCACAGGAACTGTTTATCTATGGTCTGACTGTTGGGGTCACTGGGAAACCTAAAAGGGATGGACACACAGGGAGGAGGAAAAAGATGAAAAGTTAACTGTGATGGCCTAAATGACTTTGTTTATGCAGTACAATAGAGGCCCAAAAAAAGTAAGGGAAGAATAGCTATGAAGAGGACACGTACTCCATGAACAGAGGCCTGGCCACAGTTTCAGCAGAAGTGTGTGCATGATGGAAGAGTGTGTAGAGGAACGGGAGGAGGGAGTAACGGAGGTACAGCGCACTCCGCATGGCTGCTTGGGCCCTCTGCCCAAACACATAGGGCTCTTGAGGCTGTGGGACAAGACAAACAGACACAGAGAGAAGAGATAGAGTTTCCCCTATTCAATAATAGATGAAACAGATGGACCTCTCTTCACGAGCCGAGAAAAGAAAAACATGCAGGACGGACCTGTTCATCATATAACCCCCCCCCCCCCCCCGACAGTTAGTGTTACTAAAGAGTTTGCACATGCAACTGAATCAACAGAATATAAACACACACAGTATCAGCATCTGTGTCTCACAGCATTGGGCTTGTCATTGTGGTTTCTCATAAATGGATAGAAGGCCCCAAGCTGCATCCAGCGAACGCACAACTCCTCAGTGGTGTTTCCTCCAAAGCCACATATGTCAGCTCCCACCAGAGGGACCCCAAACAGGCTGAACTGCAGGATCGCTGCAGGGGACAGGTTCAAAAGGTCAATCTAAAAGCTATCTACTGTCAAGCTGTGGCAACGTCAAAAAACATTAAGATTCTGATGGTTTTGGTTGAATATTCTACACAAGATGAAACAATCTCAAAAAGCAAGTTCCTGTGATCTTTCAGAAACGGCATCTCCTCACCAGGAATGGAGAATCTGAGCTGCTCCCAGTCACTCCTGACATCGCCAGTCCACACTGCAGAGAAGCGTCCGATGCCGGGATAAGAGGAGCGAGACAGGACAAAGGGTCTCTTCCTCCGTATCTTCAGCAGAGCACTGAGGACGGCAACCAAACCCAGGATAAAAAACACAGCACAAAGAACAAATACGTGTACATATATTCTGTGCGGTAACATTGGGCACCAACACCCTCAATTCAAAAGCTGGATCTGACATAACCTCACAGGAAGTCTGCCTGTTTTCCAAAAACTGAAACCAACCAGAGCTAATTTCAGTTTCACTGAAGTTAATATGACTGTTATAGAAGCGCGATACATTCTTGACCTACTTTCACAAGTTAAAAACATTTGACTTCTGTCATTTTATGTCAAAAAATTGCCTTTTGTTTGTTGCAGTCAAATCACTGTTACACAAATTGATCATTTTTGGCAAGTGCTACTATGTATTTAGTACTTTCTCTTCTACCCACATTAAAACATCTAACTGTGCAACTGTGTCTAATCACTGCCTGGCCCAACCTGTGCGTTGCATAAGCTTCTGTCAGTCCATAAAGATTGTGCAGGTTGTAGTGAACCGATATCTTCTGCTGAGCCGACATACAAAGAGTTCCTGAGTTCAGCTGTCCTCCAACAACACCTGTTTGTGCGACATTCAGAGAGTTTTGTATAAAAACATACCATCTTAATAAACATAAAATCACATCTGATTACGCAGTACACTTACTGGGTGTGTATGGTGGCTTCTCAAGATCAGTGTCAGGACAGCCCTCCACTGAGCCCTGCACAAAACTGGCTGGTTCATTCATATCCTGTGTGGAGCAAAAAAGAAGGAAAGAAAACCTTTTTTTTTTATTTGATAGGGCATAATAAATGACCACATGCCCACAAAGGCATGCACATTATTTTGTGAACTTTAACCCTTTCTGTTAGATTTAAGAAACACATGTATGTGTGTACACATACTCACAATCCACAGACCATCCACAGGAACTTTAGAGTGAAAATCTCTGATGCTGTCTTCCCACCACTTTCTGGTCTCTGGGTTGGTGAAGTCAGGGAAGGCTGTTGGGCCAGGCCAAACCTATATACACAGAATGTGACAACCACACGTTGCCATATAAAAAATGCTACACACATACTGTGCACAGCTTACAGGAAAAAAGGGAGATCTAACCTTCCCTATCAGGATGTGTCCTGTAGCGTTTTTGATAAAAACATCTCTTTTAAGTCCATCATCAAAGGGTGGGTACGTTCCAGGGGGGCTGGTGCTGCTGATGCCCGGGTCCTGAAACATAAAGCACGAGCCCCAGGTGCAAGTGAAGACATTTTTGCTGCCCTCTAGTGGAAAAATATGGCTAATACCTGCTTTTAGTTCTAATGCAAACGAGCAAAAATGTTTAGTTTGCATTGACTTGAAATGCAAATGTATAGATGTCGTGATAGTTAAATCAGAGTTAACAGTTTTTCAGGTCTATTAAACACAAAGTTGTCACACCAGAATAAGGATGTACTTCATGCCTCTCTTGTGAAACTCCTCCACCATCTCTGGTAGGTCCCCAAACCGCCAGGGGTCAAAGGTGAATACCCTTCGCTTATTTGCATAATCCAGGTCATTCCACTGTACATCCTGTCGATGAAAAAGGTTAAATACTTTCAGGAACATATCAGTTTAATGAGGACTATCTCTAAAATTTGGTACTGGGTCATTCCACTGTAAAATCAGACTTCTGAGGATCTTTTTGCTCAGTTACCCAGTTTGGTACATCAGCCGCCTCATATACAATACAAGCAATTAAAAAAAAAAGAAGCAAATACAAATAACTACAAAACATGAAAAACTGAAGTTTTCAATTCATTGTCTTTGGGGTTATTGTTATGCTTGCACTGTTAATCAATTTAAAATGAAATTTGTGCCACTAAAAGTGCAAAAAGTCAAAGGTTTAAATACAAATGTACAAAGCAAATGGGAGAATCTTCTGTGAGTTTCATACCATGGGAAAGTTTCCATTGTGCATGCGTTGTGCAACCTTCCGGGTTGTATTACTGGTCGTGTAACCCCAGCGGCACAGGTGAAATCCCAGCGACCAATAAGGAGGCATCATTGGATAGCCTGGGGACAGATAGATGATAACTCTGAAACACATAAATGTATTCTTTCAGGGCTCCTTCAAATGTACACACACTCTGACAGGTTTTCACACATTTGCCACTTTCAAACTACACACATCTTGTGCTAAGTATACACTGCCTATTGCTGATACTGTGTTAGTGAATATAAGTCTACATACCAATGATCTGGAGGTACTGGCGTATAACACTTTGAGGGTCAGGACCCAAGAAAACATACAGATCCAGGATTCCACCAGTGGACACCCAGGTGAGAGCAGGGGTCGGCTGCAGCGTCACCTCTACAGAGACATTTGGGAAGACAGTTAAAAGCAGCCTCAGATGCTAGAACCTGTTCTATGCAAAGTGAATGAAATGTGGGAAGCTGGATCAGAGAGCTCAGTACCAATTGCATTGCTATTGAGAAGGAAAACTCCGTGTGCTAAGCCATCCTCTTCCTGTACTATGTAAAATGGGTGGGAGCCATAGAGGTTAGCATCAGCCTGTAGAGGAAGTGTCAACAGGATAGAGGAAGCTTAATACAGACTGTTTAATATGAATGTCTGCTACCAAGACAGAAGATATTAATTGTCCATGCCTAAATATTTTTAGTATCTATCCAGTAGGGGGCGCTCCTAACCTTTTTGCTTGATCATCATTATTGAACCACTGCAATAGACTCACATGAGGTGCCATGTCTCTGTTCCAGAGAGTGAGGGAAGTCCAGTTGAGATCCAAGAGGAGAGAGGTGTAATGCTCCCCAAGACCAGACACAAGGGAAGAGGCAAGTGTGGTGGACAGCTGCAGGTACTGGTCAGCAAACAGCAGAGGAGCAACAGTGGTGTTCATGCTAAACATGCAAAACGTGTAAAAACAAAAAGTGAGTAAGTGGTATAACTCGTGGAAAAAACTATATCTTCACAGTGAGCTAAAGATAAAAACGGGTCAACAATGGAACAAATGTAAACAAGCTGACTAAGTAAGAGTTAGGTATTGACAAATATTATGATACTATGATTAAGCTCACTATATAATAATGCATCCTCAATACAATAAAACTGAACAAAACTACTCACATCACCCTTCCATTGGATTTTCGTCGCACTATAAAGCCGAATGGGTCAGACTGGTATTCAGTGATATAGAGGGCACTCTGTGTATTGGCTTTGCTCTGAGGAACGCCACCTGGGAGATTCACTTCAAACCGCTGAGAGGAGGGGTCCCTTAACTTGACAGAAAACAAATTGGAGCCACTGCAGGTAAGGTGCAGAAAACCAGGAAAGTAAAACTAAGTTGAATGAATTGATTTTTAAAAATAAATTAAATTATGCAAATAAGAGTTTGCTGATGTTATTGTGCTTGCTGTTATTTTGGTAAAATGTGACTTGTGGGACCTAAACTGTTTTTCAGTCTCTGGAGTAGGAGAAAAGGTTTTAGAAGATCTAAGATTTAAGGATAAATAAATGAAAGTTGTAATTGCATTATTATCCCATGGGTAAAATAAAACCCAATAAGCCAGATCAACCAAGCTGCACCTAAATTTCCCAATAAATAGGCCAAATATGAACTCATACACTTCTGACGTAAACAAATTAGGCTGACTATTTGTGCGCCTACTTATATTATATTTGAAAACAAACTTTTATAGTATAGTTTTGTTGAACTATTTCTCTCTCTCACACACACACTCACAAGCACAAATACTATCCTGTATGCTACAAACTGAACTGGACTATATTTTCTTTATCACATATTTATGGTGGCTTTTTTTACTCACAGTGAGGCGGAAACAGCCTGCTGTCTCTTCTATGACATCTAGTCTCAGCGTGGAGACATCTTTGGGGAGATAAGAGGGGCTGGCACGAGTCAAGGTAGCAGCCTGACCCCGAGGGGTAGGTGTGAAGGGGCCCATTTTATAGCCAGGGTACACACGGGGGTAAAAGCACCAGGGTGGTCCTGCAGAGTGAGGCAGAGGGGCATAGCAGCATCCCCTCTCCTCACACTCGCTCTGGCTGAGCAGCTTGTCCCTGCCACAGTCAAACCGTCTCTCAGGGGCATTGGTGCATTCACTGCCTCTGGAATAATTACCTTTCTGGGATCTTACAGGGTGTATAACCCTCCCTGAATTGTTCTGTAGCTTTGCTGTATTATAAACAAGCCGTCCATGTGCTCTGATCTCATGTTGCTTATCAACTGACCTAACCTGTCCGGCTTCACCGTTGGACAAGCGGCTGATGAACAAACACGCTAACAAAGGCAATGCGAAGGGGAGCACGGCTACAGTGAAGTGAGACAACAGACCCATCATGCACTGCTGAGTCAAAGGATCCTAGAGTGCACTTTGCGCTCGTATCAATAAAATATTCAGTGATAAGAGTCCGTAGTAGTTTTTGTAGCTAGCAGTCCCAGTTCACTGTCGAGCGGTTATTTGTTCCCTCAAGCCAAATTATCAGCAGTGGCAGAAAATGAGCACTCTTGCAGGGTTGCGAGACATAAAAGAAGACGTCTACAATGAGTTAAGTTAACCATTAATAGCAAATAAACGCTTGCTGAAGACGTAGCAGGTACATCCATGCTAGCAGAAGGCTAACTTTAAAACTAGGGCAAGCATACTGGGACAAAAGTAATCAAAACAACCACAACACATTTTCTCCCTTAGAATTTTGGTAAGAATTAAAGAAAACATAATTTAATTGAATTCATAAAAAAATTAAATCAAGAAAATAAAAACCTCTGAAGCAGATAAGTTAGCTGTCCATTTCTGATTTAAATAGTTCTTAAACATTTTTAGAATAGAATAGAATAGAATAGAATGCCTTTATTGTCATTATACAGGATGTACAATGAGATTGGAGGGCCAAATGTTATGGGTCACTCTGCTTGTGTATATGGGTATACACAAGCATACACAAGTATATGGGCTGGGCCTATTTAATTGGCCTTCTCCCTTTATTGTTTCTTGTACTTTAACCCAGGGGTGGCTCTGATATGCCAACGAAGACTAGTTGAGGCTAGTTAGTAAGAATTTCAGTCTCTTAGCTAGAGAGGAAACCAGGTTCAGTTTCTGATGTATCAGTAGCATGTGGTTGCATTCACTGACCTTTATTCTCTACATGAGGTGTGTAATGTGTGAAGGTAGGGAGTTGGCTGTCTGATTTGCGATAACAGTTGAGTTGGCAGTACAAGTTCAAGTTTTGTCTTTGTTTGAGTAGTCATGTGCTTTTTGCAGGCATAACTGCTTCTGTGTGGCCTAACCAGATTCCTAACCAGGAGTGTACTGGCTAGTACCGAGGTAGCAATGGTCCTAATACTGTTTCAGCTGTATAATTTAAAATAGTTTGGAGTAATTGTTGCCAAATATTTTGTAAGTGTTGATTGCTTTTCTTGGTTTGTGTAGGCCTATGTTAGTAGCATCTCTCAATTCAGTATTATTTCTATAACTCACAATAACAGTCACCTCAAAGTGCTTTTAATTGTAAGGTAAAGATCCAACAATATTAGAACGAAACCCCCCCAAATAGGATGACCCCCTATAAACAAGCACTTGGCAACAGTGGGAGGGAAAAACTCCCTTTCTTCATTAACACTTGCTCAAAGCTCTGACTATGAGGTTGTTAAAACAGCTAACTTGCATGCCCATGAGTTGGTTCCAGAGGCCTACAGGCAGCAATTAGGAGTTGTAGGAAAATGGTGAAGCAAATATTTGTACAGTTTTCCAAGAAGAAGCTTGAGCAACCATTAGCTCAAAGATGAATAATTACTGCAGGGCTGAACAGGTTGTGGATAGGATACTGAGCTGGGGCTCGTGGAGACCTGGGCGAGTTGCTGGCTGTGTAGAGCAGCAGGGGAACCGTAGCTGGACTGAGCAGAGAGTCCAGAACGTGGATAACTAATCCAAGTTCACGAAGAGTAAAATAGCAGCTGAATCATACAGGTTTCAGGCCTGTGGAGCAGATCTTCATGCAAAGGTAAGCATTTTAATGTTATGCAGGGTAAATGCAGGGTATGCAGGGTAAAGTGTTTTTCCCAGTTTAGCGTTTGTGTTTAGAGAAAATCACCACACCGCGGTGGATTAGCCTTTC